>CAODLS010311750.1:0-10304 GCA_948243855.1 Flueggea neowawraea
ACAAATCCTAGCATATTCCTAGGATCACGGCTACATCAAGGCCAACACTCCCCTCAAGCTGGTTTGTAGATATCTTCTATAGCCAACTTGCCAATTAATATATCAAATTGCTTCTGGTATAATCTCTTAGTTAGAACATCATCAATTTGTTCGTTTGTTGGAAGGTATGGCATGCATATTATTCTAGCATCGAGCTTTTCCTTAATGAACTGTTTGTCCACTTCTACATGTTTTGTACGATCATATAATACTGGGTTATGAGCTATAGAGATAGCCGTCTTGTTGTCGCAATAGACTTTTATGGGTGCCGCATGGAAAAACTTAAGCTTTTCAAGTATCCTTTTGATTCACATTACCTCACAAATTCAATGGGCAATAGCTCTAAATTATGCTTCCGCACTACTTCTAGTCACCACATTTTGTTTTTTGCTTCGTCAGGTAACTAGGTTCCCCCAACAAAAGAACAGTAGCCCGAGGTTGATCTCCTCTCAGTAACACTTCATGCCCAGTCTACATTAGTGTAGACTTCAACTTGTAGGTGACCATATTTCTTGAATAGTAAGCCCCTGTCAGGATTCCCTTTAAGATATCTTAGTATTCTGTAGATTGCTTCGAAATGCTTTGGCCCTGGTGAGTGCATAAAATGACTTATCATGCTAACTGCAAAAGCAATATCAAGTCGTGTATGAGATAAGTATATTAATTTGCCTACAAGTCTCTGGTATTGTTCCTTGTCCTTCACTTCTTCAGCTCAGCAACATGTGACTTCAAATTAGGCTCAACGGGAGTCTCTGCCACCTGACATCCAAGTAAACATGTTTCTCCAAGTAGATCAAGAACATATTTTCTCTGACTAACAAAGATACATTCTTTGGATCTTGAAAACTCCATTCCCAATAAGTATTTTAGGATTCCCAGGTCCTTGATTTGGAATTCTTTTGCAAGTCTCTTCTTGAGGGCAATCACCTTAGTCTCATCATTACTAGTTAAAATGATGTAATCAACATAAAAAATCAAAATTGCAACTTGACCATCTTTTGAGAGTTTATAAAACATAGTGTGATGTGTTTGACTTTGAAGGAAGCCATAACTAGTAAGTGCCTTTCCAAAACATTCAAACCATGCTCTTGGTGACCATTTGAGTCCATACAATGACTTCTTCAATCTACATACTTTGTCACTCCTAAGTTTCTCTTCAAACCTGGTGGCAACCTTATAAAGACCTCTTCTTCAAGATCACCATTAATAAAAGCATTTTTGACATCAAGTTGGTATAGAGGCCAATCTGAATTTACTGCAAGGGACAACAAGACCCTGATAGAGTTTATTTTAGCAATAGGAGCAAAGGTCTCCTAATAGTCAATCACATAAGTTTGGGTGAAGCCTTTAGCCACCAATCTGACTTTGTAACTTTCAATATTTCCATCAGCCTTAAACTTTATTGTAAACACCCATTTACACCCTACTATTTTCTTGTATGTTGGCAAATCAATAATCTTTCAAGTGTCACTTCTCTTTAAGGCATTCATCTCCTCCATGATTGCTAATTTCCAATTCGGATCATTCAATGCTTCTTATATATTCCTTGGAACAGACATATGAAATCCTAGATATAAAGCTTTATGACTCTTTGATAGTCTATGATATGAGAGATATTCAGCAATAAGATGTTTAGTGCAACTTTGAACACCTTTCCTAATTGCTATAGGAACATCAAGATTAGGAGTAATAGGCAAATTATTGGGAATATTTGAAGAATCAGATGGGGAGTTATTAGGAATTAGAATAGGAGTTGGAATAGGATCACTTGAACTTTCAATGCCATTTCTCGGGTTTTCAGATTGATTTTGTGTAGAGTTGACATGTAGGTCTTTGTTCCCTTGGTGAAATCTCTTCCTAGTGTAAACCTGAAGCTTAGAATTCAGATCATGTTGATCAATCTATAGTACTTCTCCCCCTGCGTGAGAAACCACTTCACTTGGCACCAAATTTTTATTAGAAACATGCGGTTCTTGTGTAGGACATATTACATTGGGAAGGGGGACACAAACATCCCAAAAATTGTCTTCAACTTCAACATCAAGTTGTTTTGGTTTCTCCCCCTAAAGAGAATTTTGGGTAAAATAAGGCTGTTGTTCAAAAAGGAAACATCCATACTGATTATTTTTTTTATTTAAGGATCATAACACTTATAGCCCTTTTTTTTTGTGAAGCATAACCCAAAAAAACACATTTTATAGCCCGTGGGTTAAGTTTTGAACGAAATTGACTCGGTACATGAACATATACCGTACAGCCAAAAACTTTAACAGGTAGGTTAGATTGTAACCTAGTGTTGGGAAAATGTTCTTCGGGGCACTCAAGTGGTGTTTTGTATTTTAACACTTTAGTGGGCATCTGGTTGATCAAATGGGACGCCTTTAAAATAGCTTCACCCCATAAATATTCTGGAATATGCATAGAAACATGATGGCACATGCAACTTCAGTAAATGTTTTTTATGTTCAGTAATGTCATTTTGTTGAGGGGAATCCCGATAAGTAGATTGGTAGTGAATGCCTTTATCTTTCAAAAAATAACCTAAGTGCTCATTGAAATACTCTATTCCATTGTCAGAGCTTAAAATGCCAATTTTGGTCTCAAATTGATTTTCGATCATAGTGCAAAAATTTTTGAATAAGTTTTTCACTTCAAATGTCTTTGTCATCAAATAAACCCAACGCAAACCACCTTTTTCCAGAAAGAGTATGAATTTTAAAAGGACCCCAAACATCGCTGTGAATTATATAAAAAGGTTTGGAAGCTTGGTAGGGTGTTGGTAAATATGTAGAACGATGGTTTTTTGCCAAAATGCAACTTTTACATTGAAAGGGAGAATAATCAAACCCTTTGAATAAATCGGGGAATAAATGTTTTAGATAAGCAAAACTAGGATGTCTTAGTCTAAGATGTCATAGCATTATTTTGTCTCGAACAGAAATTGATTTAGTACTACTAAAGCCTTGAGCTTTTTAACTACTAGTAGAGAATTTATCAAAGTAGTAGAGACCTTCAATCATCCTAGCACGTCCAATCATCAACCTTGAGTTTTGGTCTTGAAATTCACAATGAGATTCAAACAAAGTAATACGACAATTAGAATCGTGGGATAGTTTACTAACAAACAAAAGATTGCAAGCCAATTTAGGAACGTGGAGAACAGAATTGAGATTAATGTTTTCGGTCAGTTTAATACTTCCTTTTCCTGCAATAGGTGAGAAACTACCATCTACAATTCTGATTTTTTTTTCATTGCCAGAGCAAGGAGAATAGGTATTTAATAAATTAGAACAACTAGTCATATAATTGGAGGCTTCATAATCTATAATACATGGAGAGAAATTCAGACAAGAAAGGGCTTTAGGCTTTCTACCTATTTGTGCCAAGGAAACACTAGAAATATTAGATGAGGAATTGGACTTCATCAGCTTCAAGAGTTGATCAAGTTGCTCAATTTGCTCTTTGTTGAAGGGACCTGAGTTAACCTCATTTGCAGTGAGAACCCCACAATTGCTCTTTTCTCCTTGTCTACTACTTTTCCAATTGGCAGGTTTGCCATGAATTTTCCAGCAAGTCTCACGAGTGTGGCGTGCTTTGTTGCAAAAATAACACCAGACCAGTGGTTTGTCATCACCCTTGCGCTGATAATTTGTAGCCTTATAGGTTGCAGCATCAATAATCAAGGCAGAGTTTTCAATTGACTCACCAATGGTCTCCTTTCTGAGCATGACATTCCTCCTACTTTCTTCCCTTCTAACTTCAATGAAAACTTCACTAATGGAAGAGAAAGGAGGTCTGCAAATGATCATGCCTCGCACTTCATCAAATTCGACATGGAGACCAGCAAGAAATTTGTAAATACGGCCATCTTCCATCATTTTCTTGTGGTGGTCGCAATCATCAGTGGACTTCCACTCATATGTGTTAAAGAGGCCAAGGTCTTGCCACATCTCTTCAAAGAATTGAAATATTTGGTGACAGAATCATTACCTTGCCGAACTTCTCCCACTTTCAGTGTCAACTCAAAAACCTGATATTGATTACATAGGTCAGAGTACATCAAATTGATATTATCCCACAATTCCTTTGCAGTAGGATAGCCCATATAATTGGAATTGATATCTTCATCCATAGAATTGACCAACCATGTCATAACCATGGAGTTTTCAGCATCCTAAATGGTATATGATGGATCATCTGCTGCAGGAGCCTTTTTGTCCTCGGTGATGTAGCCAATTTTTCCTTGCACGCGGATATACATCTTAACAGATTGAGACTAGCGAAGGAAATTATCACCATTTAAACGAATGGTGGTGATTTGGACAAAATGGGTATTGGAATGATTCGGTTGGGTAGTTTCAAATGTAACATTAGACATGGCTTAACAAGTTTAGGGCGGTAGATTTAGGGTTTCAGAGGAACTGCTCTGATACTAACTTATAAAATATGAGAGAATATGTCTCTTAATTCATATTGGAGTGAATACAAATCCTCTTTAATAAGAAGGAATATAAGTAAAGAAATAATAAATCTAAATATTTACGGCTTTCTAATCCCTAATTTACAGTATTGACTATCTATAATCGCATTAAACACAAATCCTAGCATATTTTTTAAAAAATTTAAAAATAGAAATTAAAAAATAAAAAATTTGTTCAAAAGAAATTTTGATTAAAAAATATATCTTTTAAATACTTTTAATTTTTAAAAAATTAAAATAAAATAAAAAAAAATTATTTTCTTAACTAAACGAACATATTTTCGAATCATTCCCTTTGTAATTTCCTCAATAAGCCAAACTTTGTGCCAATATCTCTCTAGTTGAGAGCCTATCCCACGAAGGTCATGTACATGCGAAACACCAGATATAACTATCCGCACTACTCCCTACGACTTTAATTTACAAGCGCTTGACTTCACTCTGCTCGATCAAACCCGAGCGATCCAAGAGAAACACCTCTTCCGACTCCGGCCACCACCACTACCGATGGTAATTCCTCTAATCTCTAAAACGTCGAATGCTCGCTCTTCCACAATTAATTTTGAAACTAATTTTCGCTTGCTTTTCTGAAGGCTCCGGCGAAACCGATCGGCAGTCCAGTCCCTGTGGCATGGTACCCGGCCTTGGCAGTGTTCATGTTGGCGATCGGCCTCGTAGTCACCGCCTCCTTCTTCATGTAATTTCTCCGTCTCATTCTTATATCGTTACTGCGTAGATCTAGACTTAATTGTTAGAATTGACTTTTATTCGCTGTTCAGAAACTGTTTTGTTCTTCTTATTATTTTAGGATTCGTCCTGCTACCTCTTTCTGAAAGTAATCAATCGTCATTAATCTTATTTTCTGTATTGGCTATGTTAGTGCTGTGTTTTAGCGTTTGAAGTTGATGCTGATCGAGCGGTCCAAACGTCCATGTCGAACCCCAGCGTCTAAATTGGGATTAAAAAAAGAAAAAACCCTGTGTTTGTGGCATTGTGTAGTGTTGTCGTTAACATCGTTGTATGCTGTTGGTTCTGGCATGAAATTATTATAGCGTGATTTGTGATGAGAAAATCTGATTTATAGGTTGCGTCTACAAAATGCATTTTTTCTCTTCGGAGTTGCTTTAATATCATAAATATTTTAGTTTCGTGTGATTTCTGTGTCATTGTCTGTTTTTCAGTTTTTAAGAAATATTTATTTGCAGATTCTGAATGTTTCTTGGTTTGCTGAACCAACCATATAATGTTCTTATATTATCGGCTTGTGATTTCTGAGATGAATGTTTAAGGTTCAAGGTGTTACTATTGTTTCTTTACACTCCAAAAATGCAATATCATTTCTGTGATTTCATATCTGAAATGCATTTTCAAATCCAAAGCAGTGCTTAACAAGGCGCAATGAATTTCTTTTAAAGCTCTGTACTTCAGGGTGTATAACTCATTTTAGCTTTGAACAACTTAGATTCAACTCATGCATTATTGTTGCTACGGTTTAGTGGAGGTTTTTATCCTTTTGGTTGGGTGGGTTGGAGAATTACAGCTGTGACCTGTGCGGTCATTTGCTGTAATGTCAACTTTAGATGTGATGATAGTTGCCATTATTTGTTCCTTGTACGTTGGTTTGTGCTAACAAGTTCTATGTAGTTCTAGGTTATAGCATGAATATGCTGATCTTCAGAATAGTTTGTTTTGAGTACTATTTTTCAGTATTGATGTGGATAAGGAATTCTTTTTTTTGAATGTCATGGTGATATAGGGCTACATTGAAGTCGATGATATATTGGAATGGCACCCTATTTGTAGATGCTCTTTTAAATTGCTGTATATAGTAGCATTCTCGATGAAGTAGTGATGAATTGTTTTACTCATTTTGTACAGCTATGAAGCAACGTCTTCTAGGCGGAACCGCAGTCTTGCCAAGGAGCTTACTACTGGAGCATTGGCATCTTTTTTCCTGGTATTGTTTTTAGAACTCCCTCTTGATTGCATCCTATTGCATTGTTGGTTTTCTTTTGTTGTTTATATTTGATACTGGTATCTTTTATGCAGGGATTTGGCTCCTTGTTCTTGCTACTTGCTTCTGGTGTTTACGTTTAAGGTTTTAATGTCGAACCAATTAGTTATTTTATTGAGAAAAATCAGTTATCCATGAGGAATGATATATTTGACAATTTTCATCAATTAAATAGGGATTTTGTGGTTAATGAGTTCAGAATTGTACTGTTTTGATCAAATTGTCCTCAGAATGATAAATGGCTTTCTCGTGGATCTCCTTGGCGCTATTATCCGTTTCAATGTTGTCGTTCTTTTGTTATAAAGGATCGAACTTTAGACCTTAAGGTTAATAATACACATATTCAACCACTTATGTTAGCTCCAAGTAGCAACGTTGTGACCAGCATTGTAGAATGGCAAAATTTTGTGGGGGGTTGTCGAGCCATATGCCTCCATGCATGGCGTTCAGATAGGATATACCACTACTTGCGCGTGAATTTTTTACTTTTTGATTGGATGCTGGAACTTATTAGATTTAATTTGGTCTCAGTAACGAATATATAATCTTGCCAAGTTGATTTAGAAGACTGAGCTGGGAAATTTCAGTTCATTCAGCTAATATAATTCTGCGTTTGGTCTTACCGTTTGACCTCTGTATTAAACTTTTTCTAATAAGATTTACTTCTATTAAAAAAAAACTACAAATAGCAAACATTTAGGAAAGAGTTAGAGAGTGTAATTGTAGTTGATTGCATAGCTGAATTAAATAAGAAATTAACAGAAGTATATACTGAATATAACAAAACCATATTTTTATTCGTACCATCGAGATCCCTATAACCTTTCCAATAATTAACTCCAATACTTGGTGCCTGTTTGTTTTAGATTACTGATCTCTAAAGTAGTTTTGAAGGAATTTTCTTTTTGAATGCTCTGTAATAAATTACTTTTTGAGAATTAAGGTTGTAAATCGACTAAAGTTCTGTTGAACCTTACACTACATCCTATTGAACATCGGCCTCTTTAGTCTAATTTTTTTTTTGGAAATTCTTGAAAAATTAAAAAAAAAAACCTAAAAAACTGTTCAAAACTATTTTCTCACTCATTTTTAGTGGAAAACAAAGGTTTCCATTTATTTTGCAAATAAGTAAATGAACACATTTTCCGTAAAAGAACTTGTTCTGGTTTCAACAAATGAACATATTTTCTAATATTTTCTAATTTTTAGCAAATAAAAATCTATTTTCCCACCTAAACAAGCTTAGGTTTTTTAATACTCCTGGTAAGGACGTTTGCGAATTAACAGCACTTGACCTGTTGACCAATCCAGCTTTCATTAAGGGTGAGTATGAGTCGGTTCGGTTCAGAAATTTGGAAATCTCCATAACCGAACAGAAATTCGGTGATTTGGTTTTCTTAAGAACTAGAACCGAACCAAAATCTCCAAAATTTCGGTTCAGTTCGGAGATTTGGAGATTTCGGTTCAGTTAAAATGGTTCGGTTCCGATTCGGTTCATGGAGTTTTTTTCAATAAAGTTCAACTTAAATAGAAAAAAATCCTAGTAATCATATTTTAAACATACAAATAAATTGCACTAACATAAAATTAAATCCTAAACACAATCAATGATATTATAAATAGAAAATACACTTCAATTGTTGCTGTTGTAGTCGTTATTTCTGTTGCAGCTATCACTGCTATTGCCAAGTGTGTTCTGCATATGTGAATTAAGATATCTATTGTAACTTATTATTTCAGTAAATGCATCAAATGCATGCCATTTGTGTTTAAAAATTTACAGAAACACACAAAAGATTTAAAAATTTTCTCACTTGTATCTAAGACAACTTTAGAAACATGTAAAAACTCTAAAGGCACAATGTAAACTAGTCATTGTGCACTTACGATTATATGAACATATATGAACAGTTTATGTATACTTATGAACACATTTGGCCACATTTGAACAGTTATGAACACTTATGTACATCTATGAACACTTTTGAACACATTTAGACACATATGTACACCTATAAATACCTATGTACACCTATAAACACATATAATTATATGAATACTTATGTACATCTTTATACATGCATGAACATTTTTGTACACCTTTGAAAACTTGTGAATATCTTTGAGTTGAACAACTATATATATATATGAACAATAATGTATATATAAAATAATGTGTACATATAAAATTTTCGATTCTAGTTTCGGTTCAGTTTTGTTCGGATATTACTTAAAACCCGGTTTCGAACCAAATAAAAAAACAGTACAGTTCAGTTTAGAAAAAGTCAAAAGTCAATGATTCTTTTCGATTCCGATACTTTTTAGTTCAAATATTCGATTCAGTTCGATTATCTCCATGACTCATACTCAGTCCTAGCTTTCATTACACTAATGAGCGAGAAATAGTAATTAGCATCCAAATGTAAGAAAGAAAGCAGCCGTGCTTTTGGCAGCACCACCACGCCATCTCTTATTTATCTACTCTCACACTACCCTCTCCCTCACTCTCTCCCACCGTAACAAGACAAATCACTGTTGCACCAGGTAGGTCCGCTCCACCGGAAGCCACCGAAAAAAAATGGAGACCCCAGCGCCCAAGAAGCGAGGCCGTAAGCCCAAACCTAAGGAAGACAAGGACACCTCCTCCACTCCCAAAATGCGAGAAGGTCGCAAGTCCCACCAACCTACAGTGGACGACAAGTACACTCAGTGGAAATCTCTTGTTCCTGTTCTCTACGACTGGCTCGCGAACCATAACCTCGTCTGGCCTTCCCTCTCTTGCCGGTACTTGCTTCGTTTTCTCATTTCTTTCTGCTCTCTGGGTTTTACTTGATCGCTAGGGCTTTGATTTTTTTTTTGAAATGTTTTTAGGTGGGGTCCGCAGCTCGAACAAGCTACCTACAAGAATCGCCAGAGGCTTTATCTCTCCGAGCAGGCGAGTTTTATTTATTTTTTCCCTTATTCGGTGCAATTTTGTTGCTTTTAACTGTGTCTGATTGTTGAGTGAGAATTTATTTGCTTGCATTGATGCTTTTTTTTAAAAAAAAAAAAGTTTCTGTTTTGCCCATCTGTTGTTTGATTTCTCTCTTTGATGGTGTTTGGTGATCTTGTTGTTTGTATATGTGAGGTTTCCCTTTTTCTTTTCGCAGACTGATGGTAGTGTTCCAAATACTCTGGTCATTGCCAATTGTGAGGTTGTTAAACCTCGGGTTGCTGCCGCCGAGCACATTTCTCAGGTGATGCTTTTTTTCCCCTCTAAAATGTTTCTGTGGGGTTTAAACCTCGAAATTGTCACTGTGCCGTAGTACTTGAAGTCTGAATCTGTTGATTTGTTTTTCAGTTTAATGAAGAGGCACGCTCTCCATTTGTTAAGAAGTACAAGACCATCATACATCCTGGAGAGGTATGAATCACATGCGCAGACATTGCAATTCTCTCCTCATAAGTTTTTGAATGTGTTTGTTTGATATTTGTTTAAATTCATATGCAGGTGAATAGAATCAGAGAACTTCCGCGGAACAGTAAGATAGTGGCCACTCACACTGACAGCCCTGATGTGAGTGTTGTACCGAATATTTTGATATATTTTTATTTCCTTGACTGCATGTTTCGAGGGTTTTACTAACGGCAAAGTTTCATATTACTTGCTTTTTGACTTGTTAAATTTAGGTTCTCATATGGGATGTTGAAGCACAACCTAATCGCCATGCTGTACTTGGAGCTTCCAACTCTCGTCCAGATTTGGTATAGCTTAACTTCCACTTTTTGAAA
>CAODLS010311762.1:0-13269 GCA_948243855.1 Flueggea neowawraea
CATTGGTTATAACTGAGTATGTTAATTTATGATAGTTCACTAGCCTCAGATGAGGCATGATTAAATCCAGATCAAAAATAAAATCATACAGGTAAGACATCGCGAGAATACAGTCCTGAAGCAATAAGCATTACATCCCAAGGCAATCATTCTAGTACCTTATCATGAGCCATCTGCATAACAGCATTTCTCCGTAGAGTCTCCTTAGATATCATCCTCTCACCAAAATACGCAATCAGCTGGAAAAGAAACATAGTTACCACCAAAACCCCCCAAAAAAAAATCTCTCACGAAATAGATGCAAACACAATACCTTATCTCCCAATGGTTCTAAAGCTATGCCCTCGGGTGTGAACTCCTTATTAGGAGACTCAACTCTGAAAATCCTGTTCACTCCATCAACTGTCATCCTGCTATCAGCAAAAGCCTACGCATATGACCAAAGTCATCAGTGCCCATTAAGCATTTTCACTTCCACAGTTCTCTTAAAGAAGAAACCAGCTTTATCCGCAGTGACATAATTATCTCTTATAAGCATCATCACCTGGCCAGCCCATCCACAATTTAAATGGTAACACCTCCACACGGCAAATTCCCTGCAACACACCCAAGTTTACATCCAATAACAACTCAAAACATCAAAAAGAACAAAAATTTAACATTGAAACTAACATAAGAAGTGAAAGCAAGAAGCTTACGAGTCATGAAAAATGTGAACAGACAAGGTCTTCTCCATAGACTTGCCACCTCTGCACTACACACACACACACATATCCCTCACCTATCAATCAAATGACATATATTAATGAATTCAGTGATGGTGGAAAGTAAAGAAGTAAGAATTTTTGTATACCTTGGGACATAGGAGGTGAGTGTAGAGTCCGGGTAAGCAAGAATCGTCACAATGAATACCTAGAAACGCCATTTTCTGCTTCAAGACACCAACTTTATCGTAATGGAACCCATTGAGGTCCTCTTGCGGGTCCCTGGCATTGGATGCAACAACAAGAGGACTGCAAGACGGTGAATAAGACCCAGTACGCCTTGATACTCTGGTTGATGAGGATGTGAAGGTGGGATTCTTGTTCGTGAGGAAGTGAATGGAAGAATAGTAGTGATGGTGGTGGGAAAGAGAATTTGACATTCTTCTCTTTCTTTTACCCTTTTTTTGTTTTTCTTTAATTATGTGATAAGATCTTTCTTGTAGAGTTGTCTAGTTGGTTTCTTTTTGGTGCTATCCTCTCATGGAGATATTTGTGCCACCATAAAACGACCAGTCGTTTTACTTCGAGAGAGAGAGAGAGAGACAACGGGGCTGTTGGCTAGAGACGAGGCATGTACATTTGAAGCCCGCTTGAAGAGGAGACTGGTCGTTTAAAGTAGTGTGCCACTGTCAGGAGATGAGTGGTCGTATGACAAGGAGAAAGAGAGTCGTCTATAGTCTGGACAGGTCGTCCTTCCCTACGCAGGTTTTGGAAACATTCAGCTGAAGTGAAGCGCAGTGCAGTGCTTCAAAATTTTGGTGTAAATTTATTTTTTTGTTTGGATCTTATAAAATATAAATGATTGGTATACATCATCAATCTAGCTGAGTCGATATGCTCGTGGGTTGGTCTTTATTTCAAAAAATATATAAATGATTCAATATTTTGGCGATTTTATAAAATATAAATGATTAAGTTACGAGATATTTATTGCAAGTTTTAATGTACTGTTACAAATGTAAATTTTGGACAGCTAAATCTAGCAATTATTGTTGGATAAACAAGTTTCATAAATTTACTAGTGTAATAATCAATTAATCACCTTAAACTCTGGAGATTCTGTTGAGAGCTGTAACATTACCACCCATGTTTTCTTTTTTCAATTTTATCGCTATTATTAAAATTATTTTATTTAAAACGCTGGAAGGTTGACAGTTGTAATACTACAATTTTTGTTTTTTTACAAGGCGAAAAAAACAAATTTATTTTCGACCTTTCCGGGAAGAAATGACTAAAGTAGAAACAATGTTAAAGTCTATTAAATTACCAAATTACACGAATGTAGCAGCTGCAATAGAATAAGAAAATGTTAAAAACGTGTGAAAATAATGCCTTTGATGTTTGATTAAATAAAACTAAGTTTATAATCAATATCAAGTTTTTAATAGTCTCATACTTAGATTTTAGAAATCTTTAAGAACCAGTATTTGAATATTTTTATAAACCAATATTTACTTGTTGCTGCATATATATGTAATAAGTCATGAATAAAATATTATACATATTTTCATATTCACATTTTTTATTCCACAAAAAATAACCTATGAAGTGGTGTCAAAACACTTTTGATAAGGGACCTACAGAATATCACCTACATTACATCAATGATGAAAAAAAAAAGAATATATTATAGTGTTCTTCTCATGTAAAGACATAAATCACCATAACCTACAATACAAACACAATTAAACTACAACTTACAACTACAAGTCAACAATAATAACAAATATAATCACAACAATGATGATAACAACAACAAATACAATCATAACAATAAATGCTAAGAATGTTGACGACGACAACAATGACGAATGTCACAAACGATGACAACAACTTTTTTAACAATAAAAGATGATATCATTTCAAGAAGCAAATAAAAGATGACGCTATATTCAGGGAGGAGTTCTTTTGATGCGGGAAGCTAGACCTTTACAACAATGAAAGACAAGGAAGAGAGTTAAAACATATGAAAATAATGTCTTTAATTTTTGAGCAAATAAGACTAAGTCTTTAATCAATATCAAATCTTTAAGAGTCCATGCTTGAGTTTAGAAATCTGTATAAATCAATATTTGAATGTTTTTGTAAATCAATATCTACTTGTTGTTGCCTATATAAATAATAAGTTATGAATAAAATATTATACATACTTTCACGCTCACATTCTTTACTCCGCAAAAATAACCTACAGAACCCAATGCTTATTACTCTAAGATTCCATTAACGGTTTTTTCCGGATTAGAGGGAAACCCTATAATTAACCATTGAGTATCAAATTAACACGTGCAATTATCAGTGCCGCAATCACCAATGTCCACAATTTTTACACTTTCATTCTATATTTTATCTTTTTTCAGTTCCTAAAATGCCAATGACATTAATTGAATTTAGTTTTGAATCTATTACTAGATCAATTGATCGACTTATTAACTTATACAAATTTCCCTTCAACACATCAGTTTTTTTTCTTATTAAATCATTCGGTATCTAAAAAATTATTTAATATCTTATTAATTTAAATTCGAGTTAAATAAAATCCAGTACGCCACTCTACCATAATGTTCAGTTGTTAATAACATTGGCTTCGGTGTAATATTCAAGTTCGCAAGGAATTAAGAAAAGGGAAACATTGGGAATTATGGTGTGTGTGTTTTCTCCCTAGGAGGGCTCATTTGAGCACATTTACTCAATGAACTTTGTTAATAGTGCCTAAAGCAAGCCATCACTCCTAATTCATCTCCTAAAAAATCTAACTTCCCACCGCATTTTTCTCAGCACAAGTCAATAACTACCCACGTCCCAACATCCATCCCTCAGTGTCTTACAAATTACAGTTGCTTGGCAGTCTTTTTTTTCAGAGTAACTGTGTTAGTTTGTATAGTTTGATAAGGTTTGTTATTGAAGTCCAAGTGTCTTCTTCAATTCAAAAAGGACATATCCACAAGGCAGAATCTTCCTCAGGTCTCTCTCTATCTTTCTTTCAATGTCTTACTAATTTTTTCATTAATTTTTTACTCATTGTCTTAAACTGTTATGATTTAGTTCTCTCTCCTATTAATTCAGCCATTTTTCAAGTACTTCTTCTTGTCCTTCTAGCTCCACTTTAGCCATTCCAGCTCCCTCTTCGACAGATATCTTGTCTTGCAATCCATGGAAAACAGTAGCTTTTCTAGAGTTAAAAAGCTAATTAAACACGAACCCGGTTAAGTGTGCATTTAATGCTGAATTTATAGGTATAATAATTCAGGGTAACCGTCATTTTTTCTTTTATTGTTACTGATTAAATGCACATTATGTTCAGCTTATGATTTCCAAATTCTGATATTCTTTCTGTTTTCGTTACAGCTGCTTTTCTTTGTGTTCTGTGCAACATTATGGCTTTAAGTTTTTTCTCGGATTTTGGTTATCTTCCTCAACAAGAGTACTTAACCAACTTTCAGCAATCCCATCAGTACCCTGACATCATTTCACCAACTGAAATCCTTGGCAGCTGCGACGAAAACTACAGCAGCTTCGGATTTCCGGACAATTTCATCGATACTCCCTACTTTGAAGTTCTTGATGATCAGCTCTACTCTGACCAAGACAGTTACACCAACCTGCTCCCTTACTTTTCTTCTCCTTCTGATGAAATAGTAACCCTTTCACCAGAACTGTTTTCTTCAGAACAAGAATTTGAATCCTTCAACCAGTACCCGAAACGCCAAAAGAGTTGCCAGGATTTTTGGCTGCCAGGTTTTGAGCCTGCTTGTTATGATGGCTTCATTGGATATTCTAGTCCTATGGTTACAGAACAGTTGCCTGAAGTTACGATTATGGATGTCCCAGTGCTGCCAAAGCTCGAGGCTCCGTTACCAACTGTTTTTACTGAAGGAATCAGGACTGAGAGTGTGAAGAAACCGAGCCTGTCAGTGCAGAGCATTGCGGCGAGAGAAAGGAGAAGGAAGATCACTGAGAAGACTCAGGAGCTTGGAAAGCTGATTCCTGGAGGTAACAAGATGAACACTGCTGAAATGTTCCAAGCTGCTGCAAAGTATGTCAAGTTCTTGCAGGCTCAGGTTCAGATTCTTGAACTCATGGGCTCAATTCAGGTAACCAATTTGTTTAATTTCAGCATAAGCTAGCTCCAGATTACTCTTTTGTCATTTCAGTTTTGCAGACCTTTTCTTTTCCTGAAATCATGCTCATTTTAATTAAATTAGCAGGAAAAAGATGGACCAGTGATAGATACACAAGAGCTCCATAATCTTCTGGTGTCTCCAATGATTCAGGAGAAGTTGTACTCAGATGAGAAGTGTTTGGTTCCAACAGAGTTTGCCCAGACCATAGTGAATGATGAAGCAGTCAGATCGAAACCTTTGATCCTTGAAGAGATTGATCAACTAACAGGAATAAACCGATGAGAAGGAGATGGGATGCAGTTCTGTTAATTTGTATTTTTTTTGCCTAATTTAGTAGATTTAAGTTTTAACTCCTAATTGGCCATTACCAGGAGCTAATTGTTAACCCTCTCCTGCTCTAGTGTTACCTAGGTGCTAACTATAGCAGTTCTAGTTTCTAGATTCACTTGCTAATCTAATCAGTTTCTTGTAAATTTCCCATTTTCAAGAAATGAATTAGTGTTCTTTCTTCAATTTATGTATGAACATACAGTTTTTGGAAACCTGAACTGAAGAGGCCTTTAGAGGTTAAAAAAAATGTATGAACAATACAGGCTGTAATTAACATGAAAGTCGGGCCATATAGCCACGTTCTACTAATACGGTGCACTTTAACCAGAAAATAGGAGATAATGGCAACTACTTCCCAAGGACCAGGACTAGATACCCATGAGCAGAATTAAAGAATCCGTCAGAAAAAAAAAATGTTTCTTATTCTCTGACACTAACAGCCAGCTCGTCAGGAACTGACCTACTTGGCAGCCGCCATGACTACTAGTTCGGATTTTCGGAAAATTTCATTGGTACCCCCTACTTTGAAGTTCTTGATGATCAATTTCGCTCTGACCAAGACAGTCACACCAGTCTGTTCACCTACTTTTCTTCTTCTGATGATGAAATAGTAACCCTTTCAGCAGAAATATTTTCTCCTGAACAACAATATGACTCCTTTAACCAGTATCCGAAACGCAAGAATAGTTGCCAAGTTGTTGAAATACTAAGAATTTTAAAAATTTCGAAAATCCAATTTATAAATGACATCACTTACTAATGTAATAACCGCAAGGAAGTTTTTTCCGCCAACATGTAGAATGAAACTACACACAGAAGAGACCCTGAAACTGCCAAATAATGGCTAACTGCTTCAATTTTCAATTTCAGGGTCACGGTCAGGAACATTTCTCCATGGCTTCCATTCCTGAAACAGTCCTGATTCCGTTTATTGCATTTTCACTATCAGTGCATCTAACATTCCCAGCAACAGTTGTTGAGGATCTTGCAAACCTGAAAATCCCTCAGGATTTCAACTACACAATCTCCAAAAACTGCTTGCACAACCCATCTCTCAGATACTGCCACCACTCTGCCAGTGACCTCACCGAGATTTTCAAGTTCACGATAGTTGCAAGCCATCTCTGCAACGAATCAAAGAACACGAATTGCGTGGAATCCTTCTCCAAGATAGACCTGAAAAACCGACCAAAGATCGCACCGCTTTACTTGTCATATGACTTCTTTTGGAAATGCTGTCCTTTAAGCATTATGTCTATTGATTTGTCAAACAATTCTGTTAAGGGTGGTTTTCCGACACAGATTCTATCTTGTTCCCAAATACAGTCTCTTGATTTGAGCCCTAATGAACTTACTGGTGATTTTCCAATTCAAAGTTTCGATGCTCTAACGAACCTGACATTCCTGAACTTGTCATATAACAGTTTCTCAGCATGTAAAGTCTCTGATTTCCAGTTCTTCAGAAAGTTTAACGCATCAAGTTTTCTTCATTCTGGTCTGATTCCAAATCACAAGGACTACAGGATCAAGGCTCTATTTCTGTTAGTTGGATTTCCGATCATCGTTATTCTGATGGTGCTTTGATTCGGATGGCTCTGTTTTCAAAGGCCAGATTACCTGCCAAAAGTGTTTCAGAGAAAGCACAAATTTACACCACAAATGCTGAAGGCAGCAACAAACAGTTTTGTGAGAAATAATTTGGTGGTGAAGAGTGAGGGAGTAGACATCTGCAGAGGAAGTCTACGAGACGGTACTGAAGTTAGGATAGAAATCTATAAGGACACCATATCAAGGGAAGCCCGTCAAAGATTCACAGAGGAATGCGTGGTTCTAGTTCAACTACATCACAAGAACTTGATTCATGTTCTGGGTTGGTGTAACACCAGAAATCTGAGAGGCATTGTCACAGAATGGACTGGCATGGAGAATATTGAGACATGGTTATCCAGGTCAGCACCTCCATGGAAGCAGAGGTTGAAAATGTTGGTGGGAATCCTGGAAGGGATCTGTTATCTGCAAGAAACATGGCCTCAAGTAGGTTACGATCTCAGGACACGCAGTTTGCTGATAACAGAAAATCTGAAGCCGCTGATTTCGAGGTTTAAAGTCGGAGATCGAAACAGCAACAGAAGTATATCTAACTCTGTCAAACCCATCATGGACATCCCTTCTTTCTACATAAATACATTAACATCTAAAACATTTGCCTCATATTGCATCATCAACATCTCTTCTTTCTGTACATAAATACATTAACATCTAAAACATTTGCCTCGTATTGCAGACATCTATAAATTCAGAGTATTTATCCTGGAGATGATATCAAACAGAAGGCCATGGGAAGAATTCGAAATGGGCGAGGCAGGGTTTATCGAGTTTATCAGAACAAATTATACAGGAACTTACAGAATGTGATTGATGCAAGAATAAAATTGACGGAACATATGTTTGATCAAGTTAAACATGGAATACAACTGGGGTTGATGTGCACTGATCAATCGACCAGCAAACACCCCAGCTTGCTTCAGATGTATGACATGGTCACCAGAGTTTTGGCACAACAGAATCACAGAACGACACGTGGAGATGGATCTAAAGGGGCACGACCCTATTCACTCAAGATGACTCTATAGGATGCACATGAGCCTGATAACTTCTGATGTGCTGCGAAACACGAAGCAGTTGAGGTCATCACCGAATATCTGTTCAAGAAAAAACTGATAATACTCAAATAGTGATAGCTGTTATCTTTCCATGTTATTGCAATACAAAGCAGCTTCGCTGTTAGGAAGATAGTACATGCTGTACAATGTCAAGATATAGCACCAGAAATCTTGAATCCACAGGGAGTGCAATTAATCTTTCAATTTAAGTGGTACAAGACTATTTCTTTGTATTTGGGCACCATTTGTAGAACTTATAGAACCTCGAGATTGTCATCTGATGATACCAGGTCTGTTAGCTTGAGCTTTGGATTTGGTCCTGCCGACTCTCTTCGGTTTATCAGTGGCTAAAGTCCTGTTGACACTCTTAGGAACATCAGTAGTTAAAGCATACATCTTCACAGCAAAGAGCTCCTTGGGAAATCCTTTTTGATCCTGATTTATACACATAATGGAAACAAATTTAAAAGTTAGACGAAACTTAACAAAATAAAGATACATGATAATTCAGAGGCTTTTAAGTATGTGCTATGACTGCATGCAGCAAGTTCCTCAAAAAAATTTCGACTAGCCAGCAGGACAGTTAATGATCCTTCCAACAATTAAGCTAACCTTTGATTTGTATAGATGCAATCCACACCGACTAAAAAGCTCTTTGAAGTACAAGTCAGATCTGGTGATGCTTCGGTCTTCTTTGTCCAGCACAAATCCTACAAACATGCAGGTTTAACTAAGTAATCATTTCATCCCTGCAACAAAGACGACTGACTTGCTCAAGCCAACATCATGTTTTACCAGAGCCAGAATTCAAGAAAATTTTGAATTGAAGACAGACAATATAAGTCAAAGGGAAATGTTGTTCACTATATTTAGAGTATTTTGATGTTTTATCAATGGCAAATTTCTCATTTAGAATCTCAGTTACAAAAAGTCAAGTTCTATGAGAGCCCGTTTGGCCCATGGAATTTGGGCATGCAATTGAGTTAAATTTGGAATTGGATCCAAGCAATTCCATATTTGGATAACATAAGGAAATTCCAATTCCCTAGAATTACTTTTACACTTGCTCCAATTCTTAACTCAATCCCTAAAAATTCCCAATTCTTTCACTCTAGAAAAAAATAGAATATGTTATTATAATATGTATTATAATATGTTAAGTCCTCATAACTAAGTCTCTCTCTCCCTCCCTCCATCCCTCCCTCCCTCTCTCCTTTTCCCTCTCTCTCTCTCCCTCTCTCTCTCTCACTATGCCTCTCTCTCCCCCCCTTTCTTTCATAAAATTAGAAAATATTTTCAAATTAATATTAAATAATCAAATATTTAAATAATTAATTCTAATTTTGATCATGTTCTAATATTGATCTAATTCCAATTCTGTATGTTATCCAAACATCAGAATTTTAATTCTGATTCAATTCTATTTCTATGTAAAATGTTATCCAAACATAAGACTTCTAATTCTGACTCAATTCTAATTCCAAGATTTGGAATTACAATTCCAATTCTAAATTTTAATTCCAGTTCTGCAATTCAAACAGACCTTGATAGGAAATAGGGATTCCTAAGCATATTGCATAATTACTACACCCTCAAAGGCAATCCACAATGATGCATGAAGAAATAAAGATAAAACTTAGACAAAAATGTTTGAAACAATCAAATTAAGCACACAACATATGGGTTTCTATAGTAAATAGGATGCAGTACCACTTTTCGCAATGTTCTCCTTTAGAACAAAAAATCCACCAGGTTTGAGGCCAATCTGCAATTAGCATATAGTGAGACTGACACATCTTAGTAACATTCTACGATCAAAGAATGCATGATAATAGATAAACTAATCAAGTCAGAAAAAAAAAATCAAACTAGTAACTATACTAACGGCCTGCGACTTAAGCCCTCCTCCACCCCAAAGCCTGTGCAAGGATTTAGAACTGTGCCTCAAACTGCCCTAAAATTTCTTTGTCACTCAAGTCTCTTTCGCTTAATTTTACATTTAACCAGATGGATTAAATCCTAAGTACTTAAATCTGTGGAGAATTGTATGATGAATTGCATATTTTTTATGACAACAGCTCTTAATAACCTTAAATTACTTCATCCCATGGTCAGCAAAAGAAAGTGAAACCAAAACGCAACAGCTATACAATAAAACTAAACTCAATAGGATCCTACAGATAATACCATCTGCAGTAAAAATTAAAAAAAAAATTACCTTTGCTCTTTTGAAGAATGACACAAAATCATCATCAGTAAGGTGTCCAATACACCATTGAACCCATAAAACATCATATCTTCCTGGATCTGGTGTGAATTCCTGAAGGCAAGATGTTTCTGAAATATTAGAGGCACAAACACATCTCATCTGTGCATTTAGGTTTATTCCACTAACACATGGTTTAACAGCAAAAATCATACAAAAAAAGAGGGCTATGCTTAACTTCCGGACGCATAACTACATCACCTGAAGCGGAACACAAAAGAAATTAGCGGCCTTGTGTGTTTCTGACACAGAGTTATTTTCATGGACCAAGCTATCTCGGGCAGCATCAAGGAAATGAGCCACTGGCTCAAGAAGATCAACCTGGAAGGATGGAGACATTACGAACAAGACACAAAACAGAGTGATAGCAGTAAAAATTTGCACACAAGAATGGGTAAATTAAATTAAAGTAAAACTAAGGCATAAGCAAGCAGCATTTACAAAATCAGAGATAAAGCTGAGTCTCTCGTACAATGCAAAAAGGTGAATATTCATCAACAATCAACTAAAAGCTATAAAATTTACCTCATTGAAGAACCTTATAAGAAGATTCTTCGTGACCCTCCCGACCCCCGAACCACAATCTACATTTAATTCAACAGTCAGACTACTAGCAGAAAACACACAAAAAAACACCAACAAAACAGAAAGTAGCTATTACAAATATACCAAAGGGACTGACATTAGTTAGTTAACGATGCTTAACAGTAGGTAATTACCTAAAGCAACAAGATGCCGACCAACTCCGCCGTCAAAAAACAATTCCGAAAAAGCGTTTGAAGAAACGATTCGCTACCCTTTACATCAACATCGTTCACGTGCCCATAGCCACCCAAAACGCCGTTCGTCGAAGCCTCCACACCCTTCACAAATAACATATCGCAAGTGATTATTGAAAGAAGACTATAAATTATGCGAATTGCTATGTTTTGTTTGATTCAGGGTTTGGAAGCCACCTAAGTTCGGCACTTACTTCCCAGTAGGAGACGCCGTCACGGTACCACTGGGTCCGCTTGCTGTCGTCGCCAGTGTGTTCCCACCACATCTCATCGGCGTTCTTGAATTCCCGACCGTCGGAGTCGGTGCCGGCTGTTTCCATGATGGAGGCTGTTCGTGGCGGTGGTGTGAGTGTCGTAGAGTCGGTTCGGTTGGAGGGAAAAGGGCAGTGGAACGGAATTTGGAGGGAATGACGGGCCGGTAATTGGGTCGGATCCAAATTGGTTCGTAACTGTTCAGGTCGACAATAACTGGGTGCATTACATAGTCCACGGACTCTCGTCTCGTGATGCTGGATCATTTTTGTTTATTTATTTATTAATTATTCACTCAGTGTTTGTCTACTCCGAATTTGTGAATTTTTTTCTGAAAAAATAAAGAACGCGACCAATAGTATTAAACTCCCACTTAAAGTGACGATATGCAAGATGAAAATTCATATTATACATGTTATAATTATGTCATATCATTTACATATTATACGTCATGACGTAAACACAATAAAAATTGAATTTATATCGATTTGTCGTGTTATCAATCATGTGATGTGAGTCTTTTGCAATACGGAACACTCGAAAAACCATACTAAATTTGGCGGGAGCCCAACATCATTACTGTAGCACCAACCAACCGCTAGACAAGTGGCAAAAACCTAAAGATGCGAATCAAGACCCTTTAGCATAGTGAAAGCACGTTTGATCAACTCGGCTAATACTCATGGTGGTCCGAATTTTTTATTTGTAAAACTTAATGCTGTTATTAACTGCATGATTAGATGGCTTAATTCTTAACTTAGTTCTTTGGCATAAAAACAACTCTTTTGCGTTAAATGTTGATGCTTCTTGGCATAAAAAAAACTCTTTGGCAGCTTATGCAGGTGTAATTGGAAATCACAAAGGAGAGATTGTTGATGGCTTTACTGGAAGGTGGTTTGGCTAATTGCTTCCTCTCCCCTCCAAGCTGAATTGGATGATATAAGAGCTGCTCTGGTGTGTATCAAGAGCCATGGTGTTGCTGCAAATTATCAAATTCAGTCAGATGCTAGTGAAGCTGTTGGTTTGATTCAGCTGCGGGATAAGCAACCTCCTTGGGAAAACTCCATCATCATTTTAAGCTCTTTGCCATCTGTAAGCATTAGAAAAATATATAGGATTGCCAATTCAGTAGTTGATTGGATTATTAAGCATGTAATGAACCTTTCTATCCCAGCAGATTGGACTAAAAATCCCAGCAGATTGTTCTCTGGATGTTCAGAGGAATGAATGAAGCTTGCATCATTGGACAAAATAAAAAAAGAACTCGGTATGGACAACAAATTAATCATCAAAATAGGAAAGAAAAATTTTCTTTGATAACCATCACTAATTTTCGAAGATATTGATTCAAATAATTAATTAAGTGAACTTTGTCAAATATAGGATTCGGAGTTGTTAAAAGAATAAAAGTTATATTCTCTCTTAAATATACTTTATTCTTTGATATATAAAGTCTACTCATGATCAGTATGCTTATAATAGAGCTAACAATTAGAAAAGGTTAAGTTGAGATAAAATGACAAATCGTAAGAGTAGATTGCATATTAATAGATTAATTAAATTATATGAGAAAAGATGTGTAGTGAAATTGATTTAATCAATTGAAGATGTATAACTCAAATAGATAAGATAATGAGAATGGAAGTTTTCAGCTTTTCTAGAAAATGTGAACGGACCATTGCAGTATAGCTTCATATTCAACAAATAACACCTGCTGCAATCAGAACTACAATCCCAATGAAACGAAGCCGCAACTTAATCCATCCACCACTTTTTTGGTAACTCCAATTCATTTCCATTCAAACATCTATATGTCTACACCCACAAATCTTTCTTATATATAACCCCACCAATCTAATCCCTCCATCACCACCAGCCATCATCAAACAATAGTTGATTTTACATCAATATTTTCTCTGCTACTACAATGAAGAACATCACTTTCTCCTTGTGCCTCATCCTCTCGTTCCTCTTCTCTCTCGTCATCATTGGCAAGGCAGCACTTCCATGCAATGTCGTGGACGCCAAGGCAGCTGCTTGTGTAGGGTTTGCCACCGGCAAATCCCCATCTCCCTCTCCTGCTTGCTGCACTGG
>CAODLS010311901.1:0-16679 GCA_948243855.1 Flueggea neowawraea
AGTCTTGAGTATTTATGTACTCTGATACCAAAGGTGGTATTAGAGAATGGTTTCGTGAGTCTAAGGTAGATATGTACTCTGATACCAAAGGTGGTATCAGAGCGTTAAGTTCCGTAATGTCTGGGTCGGTTGTGGAGCTTATGTATCTTTGAATGAATCAATATGATTTGCCTCTGTGTATGTATCCTTGTCTTTGAGTATCTCGTTAGTACTGTGACAATATTCTGCATTCTAATTCTAACATATGCATGTACGAATCATTTGTCTGTTCTTAGTAGATATGTTTCACTGTCATCATAGGCTTAGAGAGGCTTCTAGGCATCGATTTGCCGAAGCCGCCAAACATTCATTTAGAGGTCAGTATGATTCGCCTGTTACGTCAGAAGTCGCAGTTTTAGTACCTCAGCCTTAGTCATTATCTGTGGCTCGACCAAAATTGTTTGAGCGTTTGGGTCGAATCCTTGACCGTTTTGAGCAATCCATTTTCGGACACGTAATTAGAGGCCAGTCAGCAGAAGCCACTCCAATGGTTAGACCTATTGCACTGTCGATTGATAATGGTGACAGTGTATCAAACTTTCTAAAGCTTTAGTCCCCTTCATTTTCAAGCAGGACAGGAGGATCTGTATGAGTTTCTCATAACTGTAAAGCGTTGCTTTCGGGTTTGAGTTATTATCGATGACGCTGAGAGAGCTAGGTTTTGTAAGTCTGGGGCAGTTGTGTACTATGATACCAAAGGTGGTATGAGTTTTGAGGCACATGGAAGGAGTCCAAGAATGAACTTGTATTGTCCGTCCTTCCTTGAAGTGAAAAGGATAGGGAAGCAGATGAGTTTAATGAGTTTCATTAGGACCAGAACATGTTCGTGACCGAATGAGAACAAAGATTCGTAGAGCTTAGTAGGTGTGCCCCGGATGGGTATCACTCTGATGAGGCTCGAGCTGGGAAGTTTTTAAGGGTTGCAACCGAAGTATGCTATGGTGATAGTGACTCTTAACTTGGGAATAGTTAGGGTTTATTGTGGCATAGTTGATCGAGTGTGCCGAATCTCAGAGCATATCTTGGAATGACGAAAGATCGGGAAAAGGCCCAATTCCTTGGTGCAATAAGTGTGAAAGGAAACATTTGCGGGCAGTGCAATAAGCCAATATGCAATTGCTAATTTTTGTAGGTGATCAAGGCATATGATAGCCAATTATTCTTCTAGACCTGCTGGTGAATCCCAAGCAGGACAATCTGGTGCTTCTGGACCTTTTTGAAGGTAGACAATCCGAATACCCTATTCCTATTGGCTTTGATAACGCAATTGGAGGATGTTAGTTTCATAAAATAGCATCTGATCCATCAGGAGGTTCAAGCCTCAAGTGTAGGAGAGACTGGTATTCCTCCTATCTTTGTAATACAGCAACCATTCTTCTAAATTTTGGTGTATCTCTGTATATGTATTCCTTGAATCTTCTACATACGTTTTAGAATAATTTTGTACATACCCTTTTGGATTTCTGTGTGCTTCAATGTGTATTCATTTGAACTTCTGTAACTTCCTGAATATATTTTATTGGATTATGATGTTCTACGTTCGATTGTACAACATATTATGTTGGGTATGTTTGGTTAGTAAAGTATTTGTTAAGGAAACCCTCAGGAGTTCTGTGAATGATCTATCATGATGATGAAGTGTAGGTATTTTTGAGTTGATCGAGTTCCTAAAAACTCGAAGTGAGTTTAGGAGGTGTATTAGTGTTGCAAGGGATTTTCTGATGTGTTTCCCAAAAGTGATGGGATTTCTGCTTGAGCAAGAAAATAAGTACGCAATGGAGGTGTAGTTTAGTACGATGTCGGTTTGGCACCGGCCTCACCATATCACATGGCTCATTGAGATTAAAAGAATGTTGAGGTTCAGATGAAGGTAAACTGTCGAATAAGGGCTTTATCTATGGGATACATCATTATTATTTTAATGAGGGAGAGAAACAAAGGAGTTAATTGTATAATCCGGGTTAATCGAACCGAGTTTAAGGGATGTGAAATGTGTGGGTAAGCACACCAGTGTTGGCTTCACACTACTGCTTGAAAGTTCTGCGATGTCTTTTGATACATCGAGGATTGTACAAGGGTGAATGATGTTGTCCAATGTTGTTTATGGATGATGGAAATTCGGAAAAATCGAATGGATAGGGAAGAAGCATTTTAATTCGACAATCAGTGAGAATAACTTTTGAAGTTTCTGTCAAGATATGGAAAATGGCGTTGGTTCTGTAGAAGCACAGGAAGTTCGACGTTATAGCTGGGTAAATATATGTCGAAAAGAGTAGCAAAAAAATTCAGTGTGAAAAGGTTTAGAGTACTAAGGATGTTTGTAATGCTGAGGGTATAGCCATAGACCCTTTGGCAAATATTGTCGGTAGAGATGAGAATACACATAGTGGTTGGCACCTTGAATGAGATTGACTTGATGAAGTTACGGAGTTTAGAAAGAGACTTCGTGGTACCATGAATGTAAGAAGTTTTGATGTAATGTCAAGCAAGGAAGCTATTGGCAACAATTGCCGGTACGATTGTTTCAGGTGATGACGTTATCTGGGTTAAGTGATCATGATAAGGAAGATCAGTCGAATCGTACAAGTACAAAGAATAAGAGAAGTTATAGGCGCGATTGGGAAATTAGTTGAATTCAGTTGTTGGTATATCATCTGATCTCCAGGATTCTATCTAATTTGATTATGGGATTTGGGCATCAAAAGAATAAATTCTTTTTATCCCCTCCGTTATTTCTATTAGTGGCATTCGAATCTACTGTATTTCCCTTCTGCTCAGTGGTGACTTTAGTAGAAGTGGTCTGGCATATTTTCGTTTTGTTTCATATGTCAGGTTGTCTGTTAGAACTTTTGAGAATTTATCTCTGGTTAGTATCAGAGTTTGTTGTACTCTGACAAGTGATTCTTAAGTATTGAGGATATGTCCTCTTGTTCCTCTATACCAATGAGATATTGGTATTTGAAATTCCATTATTCAAGGATTTCGTCTCAGATCCATTCCATGCTTAGTCGCTTTTATCAGTCAAGGTTAGACTTCGTCTGTTCTCTGTTCTAGTATTAGTTAAAGTCCCTGAGGGTACTATTTTGATGAGTTGTATGTGGAAATCCGCACTTATCTAATTCTGTCGATTCATAAGTCTGTACCGTCAGTTTTCATTTATGCACGTCAACATTCTTTTGTCTCCGATCCAGCATAAGTCAGTTCATTCTGTATATGCATCTGCATACTCTATTCTATCTCTAGCAGTTTGTATATGCGAGTACAGATGGAGAATAATTATTGAGTGATAGTCATTCTAATTGCAATTGATCTGTTTTAGTCATGATGTGACTTAGAGGCTTAGATTTGACTTTCGATGTGGGAGTATTAGAGGTTGATTAAATTGAGGATTAGAGTTATAATAGCGTCTGATGTTTCGCTGTAGTTTTTTGGATTTGAATCTTTAGGAAATTCAGGGACGAATTTCTTTTGAAGGGGAAGTATGTAATATCCCTCCTGTTCTAATCAAATCTCTGTAGCGTTCTGACTGATTCCGACAAGGTCTTGAGTGTAATGTCAGTTGATCCCAAATGACCTTAGTTCATTTCCAATTGGATTTGTTTGGAAAGTAGAGATGATGTTTATGGTGGTTAGAAATGTTTACAATAGTTCTAAGATTAATCTTAGACGAGTTTGGGTTTGGTTAAGTCTCGGGAGTGATGGGATTTTTGATTCGAAGTTAAGAACACATTTGAGAGGTGATTTTGTGCACTTAGAGCTTGATGGAAGCCATCTACGTGCATAGAAGAAGTATCTACGCACATTGTAGGCGATTCAGGTCGATTTGGGGCCGGTGTAAGCCATCTATGTGCATTGTAGTAGGAGCCACGAACGTAGATCATGATCTGGGAATGATCCGTGAGTTGTTCATGCTGACAACGTATGTTGTAAAGGGAACAACAAACGTAGAAATGACATAACATACGTTGTGTTGGGTATGACGTACGTTGAGCATGGATTCTGGAAATACGACATTTTTGGATTGAAATCTAACCACGTCTACGTGCACAGCACACGATGCAACATATGTAGAGGAGTCAAAATGTATGTTGTCATGAGGTATAATGTACATTGGCCTTTTAATCCAGTGACACGTTGCATTTCAATCCATTTGCCTTTATAAGCACACCTCACCTGACCCTTTTGTCATTCCGTCTCATTTTCACTCCAAATCTTCTAAAACTCTCTCCCATGGTCTCTTCTTCGTTCCTAAACATCTCTAGAGGTAAGATTTCGCATCTAATCTATTCTTTTGGTCCATTTGACGCCTCTAATTTGTGGATCTCATTTGAGTCTGATTTGATTCGGTTGAGATGGATGCTGGGGGTTTGTAGATGATGATTTTCTGAGGTAAGATCGTTCTTCATTTCCTCTCATTTCATCATTTTCATGCATTAATCTTGGAATCTCTTTTTGGGCCGAATTTATGTCTAGGGTTCGAATTTGATGTTTCTGTTGGATTTGAGGTTAGATAATGATTATCTATGGTTGTTTGAGGTTATATTAACATGAATCAAGCTTTGAATCAAATGATTTGGTGTTGTTATGAATGGGCTAGGGTTTAGTTTGGGTTTGTGAAGATTTTTGATGATTATAAGTTTGTTTGGTGAAACCAATCATAGATTCAAGTCTCTGAGGATGATTAGAGTTGATTTGTGTGGCTGGAATCATTGGGTAATGATTGATATGAATTTTGATATATTTGGGAGTATTTCTCTATCGCACGAGCAATTAGATTTCTAAGGAAATAAGATTTCTGGCAATGGGCTAGGATGGGTCATGCATTGCATTGCATACATATTTAGTAATGTCACAGTACAATATTTTACTTTGATGTCATAATCTCTGTTGTCAACTATGTTCAGTTGGAAGTGACCATTCATTACTAGTGGAATGCGATAGGATTATTAGCTCGACGTCCAAGTGAGTGGATAGCAGTTTCAGACACATAAGCTGTGTCTCCTAAAGTTATATGCTTTTGGTGTGTTTGATTTCTGTGATAAACCCTACTATGGAACATAGTTTGGGAACATTTTATGTTTTCCGGACAAAGTGTTTTTGCGTTGGGGCATAAGTATGTATTTCAGTATTAAGTTTTCAGTCTTCAGAAACAAAGTTTGATTTTCCAAATAAGTATTTTCGTATAAGTATGGCGTGAAAAGTATTTCTGTTTAAAAAGATACGTTTTCAGTATTGAGTATTCGGTGCCTGAAATCTGGTATGATTTCAGTAATCAGCATTTCAGTTTTAAAAATAAGGAATCTGTTCAGTATTCTGAATGTTTTCCGCTCAGTATCAACTTTTGAAAATAAGAAATATTTGTTATTTAATTGTGTGTTTTCATGTTGCATGTTTGGCTTTAAATATGGTTTATAAGTTTTCAGTAGAAATTTGTTTTGAGAAATAAGTATTCTGTAATTTAGAACACTCAGCTATAGAGAGACGTAGCCTATGGTATACCATTGATCAGTTAAATCTAGTTACTAGGATTGGTGGTAACCCTTGTGTCTAATCAAGGCACTCGAGATCAGTATATCCATTTAGCAGGTTAGTTGGTAACCCGTGTGACCAACGCAAGCACACAAGATCAGTTTATATCAGGTGGTGTTGCCACATCAATTTATATCAGGTGACGTTGACACATCAGTTTATATCAGGTAGCACTGGCACATCAGTTATATATCAGGTGGCTCAATCCACATATATTCAGTTCCTTCCCAATCCGATTTTCAGTAAAATGACCGTTTTCAACAAGAGTTTTCAAAAGCAACTATCATATTTAGGTTTTCAACTCTATTGTTCTAAGTAAATGTTTTCGGAGAAAATATTTTCATCCAGGTATGTTTTGGGAATCCGAGTATCCCATATGGTTCTATGACCTACTTTCTTAACGTAGGTATTTCTTGTTGTTGCCTTGTCTGCAAAGGTTTCCGAAATGGTATTTTCTGAAACGCTATTATATGTATTAAAGTGTATACGTAAGTATAAGAGTATACCGCTTGTGTTAGATTTCAAAAGGTTTTGAAATGATTTTGTGAGACTTGGAGCCGTCTTGAAATGTTATCGCTCACTGGGTTTGACCCCCTTTCTTTTCTTTTTCCCTTGTGTTCCCTATACTTCACTTTTCAGGTACATTGTAGCAGTTGTTGATCTTCTATGCACAATGAGACGATTATCAGCAGCGAGTGCCCCATTGTTCGGGCTCGACTTTCAGTTCTGTTAAATACTCCACATACCGAGTAGTAGGTTATGGCCTGTATTTGAATTTGAAATAGTTCAATGGTTTTAAATTATCTTTATCTATTTAATGATTTTATTGTTATTAATATTTGATAATATTATTTCAAAAGCTTATTTTGTTAAACGGTTTTAATTTGGATAATAAACTGTTTTTAAGGATCAGTTCTGTTCTCCGAGGCTTGTGCGAGATGGGTCGGGCTTCCATAGACGGTTTGCCTCATACGCCGGTTACGGGCCGACTAAGGGTCATGACAAATTTCTTCGAGTGGATCGCAATCTTGCAGTTTGATTTTCTCGACTTCTCAGGATAATCCTGAAGGGATGATGCCTTACACGTAATATTTTTTCGGGAGTTCTCCTTCTTCTATGCAGCCAAACTCGCAAATTTCATTACTTGAAACTTGGCCATTTCTTAGTACAATAGCTTCGGTCTCAATGACCAACAACTGTTGCATGGAAGCCTGAATGGCTGCCATGTTATCTTTCATGGTTAGTTCACTCATCAAAGGTGAGCTTTCGGCGCTTCTGTGTCCAGCTTATTTTTTGAGGACCTAGAGGGGAGATTTTCCCTATCTGCTCGGGCTTAATCTCTTTCTAGACCCCCTTCTTATGGGTTTTTGGCTTTCAGAACTTCGGCCCCTTTTCGAGATTCACATTTGAAGAGGACTGAGATGCCCCCTCAGCTTTATGCTCCGAACGATGAGGTTGGAAGGATCAAAGTCATATGGGGTTGACTTTGATTGGGCCTTAAAGATTCCCTCGTACGGAGAGGAGCCTTACTAGGTCTCGCAGGAGGAACCCTGGCCGAGCAAAGAATTTCCCTTTGTAAGGTGACTTGCTGAGTAGCCACCATTTCTTTGAGCTTCTTATTGCAGTGCCTATAGAAGCCTACTGCCTGAAAGACATTCCCAATGCTCGACTGGATCTGGGCCACCTAAATAGTTTCCTTGGCTTCTGCCTACCTCTTAAGCTTATCCTTTCTCCAGAATTCAAAATGATAATGAGCAGTGGACCTTCAATGGAATGGGTTTTGTTGAGATGCTTTTGGTGTGTAGCGTTGTTGCCCTAGGTATCCTAAGCACAAAGCTACCTCATCTTCATTTAAGAGGTCATACTAGCTGTAGTCTCTATAGGTCATGAGAAAATACAAAATATCATTGTATTTAGCTCATGGTCATCAAAATAAAGGAATAGGAGAATTCCCATGCTGACCAACCTATTGAACACTACGACGGCCACTCGAGTAACTTTAGTCACTTTCGGAGCATCCTACAAACGAGGAGATAACTCGATTAGTGCACACTCTATGTTATGAGGAAAAGGATTACTATCGACCAAATTTTGTACTATATTATAAAAAACTACACAATTATTCGTCGAGTGAGTCGACGACCTATGCCATTTGCAAAATTTCTTCCCACACTTGTGGGAAGTTTGTGATTCCCTTTGATCTTGATTCTCCTATTTTCCAAGAGCCAATCAAAGAACACATTTGCCTTGTCCAAATCAAAAGAATACTTCCTATTCTCTTTTGATTTAAGGCCGATTGGTGCTTGTCCATTTTTTCGGGCTAATGGCCGCACACCAAGGGACTACTTCGAACATACTCATCCATATCCACCTATATGGGGAAAGGTTCTCAATACTCGGGTGATTCAACCAAAACCATCTCCTGATAGTATATTCTAGGTTGGTCTAACATCTGATTCTTGCTTGCCTAAACTGAATCAGGAATTCTTCAGCCGACTCTCCAGGCTTCTGCCATAAACGAGCCAAGTTATCCACTGTACTTCCAGGATCCCCTTAGGCGAACTGTGCTTGAAATACGTTCTGTATATCCCACTAGGTCAAGATGGAGTTTGGTAATAGGTTGATGTAACAGATGAAGGTAGCTCCAGTCAACGAGCTCAGGAACAAACACATCTTTAAGAAATCGTCACCTAAGACTTCACCATACTGATATATAAACCGAACTATATGCTTTAGTGCATACATTTTTGCATCCCCAGAAAACAGAGTGAACTTGGGGACCTTGTATCCTCGAGGAAAGGGGTAGTCTCTATCTGTGTAGTCGGGTATGGTTTCCTATAATCGGACGATTGATGCATTGCAACTAAGATTTGTACATGCACTCAATCATGTTAGCGACCACATCTTAATTAACTCCTTGGATTATAGTGGTTTCATATGGAATGTTTTTTGGATTATATCCCCCGATGCTCAAATGAGGGTAGACACCATTAGGATTTGTAGCCTGAGTCGAGTTCTGAATTCTAGTGGGTTGACGATTTATTCTTGAGATGCCGCCAAGAAAGCTACTGAAACTCTTCCATTGTATCCCGATTGTACCGACATGAAGCTGTTCGAGCATTGTCGTATTAAGAAACGCATTGGTTGCTCTCATATTGTTAGCGTTTAGCAGTGTGTATGTCAAAGAGGGATAACCCAAGAGTGTTGTGGCACCAACCGAGGTGAGAGTTGTAGTTGGGGCCAAAGGCACGTTCCTAAGGACTCGGGTAGTATAAGTCGAGGTGGATGGCTCAAAAGCTCAATTAGTGGTAACCGATGGATATCTAAGTGATGGTTCGAGTAGTCGTTCTAATGGAGAACCCAAGAGAGTGGCTCGAGGAGTTGCCTTTTCAAGAGGACGTTTCCCTTTATCCACCCAAGCTTCCATCATTATCTCAACCTCCTCAACTATCTGCCTTCCAAGAGGTGCTTGAGAATCCTAGAATAAGTTTCCAATATTATCGATCACTCGATCTCTTTGGCATTGCCCTAAAACAAACCAATCATTAGTTTGCTTAGTGAATTCCTCAACATGTTTCTAAGACAATTCGGCCATAAAAATATTTTGTTTGGCTTGAACACTCCTAATTTTCTTAACCAAGTCGTTGGATACTTGCTCGAGTTGGCTTTGAAGTTTGCCGACTTAGTCATCCACATAAAGCCGAGCCTCATGCGTTTTGTGATTCAGGATGCGTTCAAAATCCTGCCTCTATTTTTGGTTATTCGATTATGAGAAGCACAACGATTTAGCTATCTTTGCGTGCAACACGTCCAATTGCTACCGCTGAACTTCCTTTCGAGCCTTTAATCGTCTTTCTAAATGCGCCATTTCAGCTTCAAAATGCCTCTGAAAGTTATTCTCTCATCCGGCTTGTGATTCAGACTCAGATATAGGCATTCTAGGCTCCCCTAAAGATGCCAATTGTTGATGAGGTAAAGTTGCCTCTTTCCCTTAGTCCTTCTATAGGCTGAAGCTGTGGATTTGCTCTTCAAGTAACTCATCTCGTATTCTTCGTGAACAGTCTCCCACTGCTATCGCCAAAAATATGTTAGGAGATTTTTCATCAGGAATGTTCTTGAGCTTGCAATGCAAATGCACGGAATGAAAAAAAAAAGCTAAAGTGACCACATAAAGTGAATAGAAGGGTTTGGTGAATGAGAATGGACTAAAGAGTAATCGTGAATGAAAGAGTAAAAGAAAGCTCATTACTTGTGTGTAATTAAAAAGGAAATAGACATAAAGCGTAAAGGAAAGTATGAGAAACGAAATGTTTAATAACTGAGAAATACACAGGCAACACAAATTGAAATAACAAAGTCCTAAATGCTTACTTGTTCAGCAAGAGAATTATTGAAATCCGCTATACTTCCTAGCAAACAGATGAACTATTGGAAATTAAATGCAATAAAAGCAAATAATTGAAAACTAAGTAAACTGTGAGAAAACAAGTTGCAAGAATTTTTGGTCTTTGATGTGTGTCTCTCTCAGTCTTTTCTTCGCATATTTATACTGAAGATTCTTGTAGTTATTTTTCCAAATTTTTTGTTCCACGTTCAAAGGCCAAATGGGATTAACACCATTTCCACCTTCTCTTGTAACTGTCTGGGTCGTGGGTGCACCTAATTCCCCATGATGGGCTTTTTCTTCGGATACCACATTCTTCCTGTTGTAGTTATCCCCGATCTTTCTTAATATATTGGGCTCTGATTGATAGCCCAAGCACTAGCTGTTTAGCCCATCCGAGGTTCCTTTCACTCACGTGTTCCCAATGTTCGTGCAAAGCATCGTGTCTATCCTTTCACCTTCCACTTGCACAGATTCACCTCATTAATTTTGCGTAGTGACAGAGTTGCCTGGTCGTGACACGTGTTCAGCACATTAAATGCGCCTAACAAATGTGTAAATATAAACTAATTTGAATGTGATGGTAATAGTTCGAGGTGGTTGTGATTGTGGTATAATTGAGAGCAATGATGATGGTGATGGTTTGGAGTGGCGATTGGTGTGGTTGGGAGTTGAGATGGTAGTTAGTTCTAATTGAAGAGGGTGAACAAATGAGACTTGTTTTGTGTTGTAAGTTTGATAGAGAGGATATTTTAGGACTATAATTTTTATTTCCCATCATGTGTCCATGTCAACAATTTATTGACGAGTTAGGAATGAATAATTAATAGAGAGACTAACACGTCTGACGAAAACAAAATATATGGATTAAAAATGCAGTCGATCCCAATAAGAATGGTAAAATGGCACTCCAAGACAGGGGTGAATTGGAGTTTTAAAGATTTAAAAACTTTGTTGAAAAACTATTGGAATTCAAAACAAACAACAAAGTATTTTACAAACAAAATCAAAGTCAAAACGCGAAAGCAATAAAACAACCAATTCACATAAAATCAATATAAATCAAATGTAATGCAATGTAAAGAGACTAAGGGAGAGAGAAAATCAAAGCCCAATATTTATAGTGGTTCGGTCCTCTTGACCTACGTCCATTCCTCTAGATCCACTAGAGAGTTCCAATCAACTAACGCCTCACTTCTGGGTAGAGGAAAACCATTTACAACAACTTGTTTTTGCGGGATCAACAAGTAAACCGTTACATCTTGTTTTAAGGATAAAACAAGAAAACAAAATCCCTAGTTTTTGCGGGCTGAACTAGAAAACTGTATCCCTAGTTTTTACGGCCTGAACTAGAAAATCGTATCCCTAGTTTTTGTTGGCTAAACTAGAAAATCGTTACCACTTGTTTTAGGGACAAAACAAGCAAACAAATCCACTAGTTTTTGTGGGCTTAACTAGCAAACCATTCCACTAGTTTTCTAAGACTCACTAGCAGCCACTCTTATTTTTCTAAGGCTCAACAAAGAAACCTAACTACCTTCAAGCAAATAACCTTGCTTGTTACAAGATTCAACCCAAGAATGAAACAGATTAAATATCACACCAACCCAAAAATAATATTGCAAGTGAATAGCTCAAATGGGTTAGAAATGTAGAAAAGAGAGTTAGAATGAATAGCAAGTCTTAGCAAATGTATCTCGTTACTTCTCTTTTGTTCTGGGACGTCTATTTATAGTCACTCTTCAAAATATAGCTGGTAGAGCCTCGAAGTAGCCGTTGTAAAATAAGACAAATTTTGTCTAGTAAATGACATCATTGCCTTCTACGTGCATAGCCACCATCTACGTGTGTAGTACCTTGTTCTATTCTGAGTTCTGCCTGCATGGATAGCAAGTCTACGTACATTGCAAGAACTTTAGTGGTCTCGACTTTATGTGGATCAACATCTGTGTGCTTTGTTCTTCTTCTATATGCGTTGATCTTAAGTGTTGCATGCTCTGTGCCACGTTCTACGTGTATTGCTTCAATCTTCAGAATATGCAGCTTTTACCAAGTGGCTTGCTACGTGCGTTGTACTTTGGTCTGCGTGTGTAGTCGTTCAATATTGTATCTTTGTTCTGCACATGTGTCAGCACTTTTCAGGGAATATTTGAATTTGAATTCCCAAAGGAACATCTTGTCTTTGTCATCTAGTCTAACTCATCTCATCTACGTGCTTAGCATGAACAATTGCGTGTGTAGATCTGAGTTCTCTCCGGCACCATCTGAATCTTTGTCAGAGAATATTCCAATTCAAATTTCGAGGAGCATCTTGATTTTTCCAGGTAGTACAACTCATCCTTGTCTATGAGCGTAGAATATCTCTTTAAAGATTGCATCTTTTCTCTTCTACGTGCCTTCAACTCTCCTCAAGTGCCTCGGCTCTTGCACATTTTCTTGTCATCAATCTGATCCCTCGTCAACGTGCGTTGTACAATATCTATGTGCGTAGATGTGTGTAAATAATTTCTAGTAGCATCTGCTTCTCATCTACGTGCCTTGTAGGCTCTTCTATGTGCGTAGATGCCAACTATGCATTCATCAACGTGCTTTGTGGCCAAATATCAGCAAGTTTGCAACTTTGCACCTTTTTTATAAATGTTTTGTATTCATCATCATAAAAACTGAATTCAACTTGGATGAACTATAAGGGTTTTCAAAATGCGAAGATGCAACAATTAATGTCACTAAACCTGGGGATGAAATAGTTAATTTCCCATGTTTTTAAAACGCTCAATAAATTATTTAAACGTACAAACTCACTTATATATTTATTTCATAGAGTAAATCATTTCAATCGTAAAATCACCAATAAATCTCCAAAAATATTCACAAGGTCATTTACTATATATAAGCACATATACTTATGTATTATTAAACACAACTAACTTATTTTTCTCTACTAATATTTCTCTTAACTAGGCACCATGCAACACCACTTTGTGATACAAGCTCCTCAATATCTTTCTACAAGGCAACTTGGTGACGTCACTCGATCTTAACTTGCGTCCCCATAACTTATATGTGTGCCCCTGGCACAAAGTTTGCATATTTTTGTACTTTGTCACTTAAATTAATCTTTAAGGTATGTCTAATGGTTTAACCCACTAACAGTGTAAAGAGTGAATCAAAGAACGTTTTGGGTTATTAATCTCGATATGTAGTGGAAATCAACAAGAACATGGATTGGATTTGAGTGCGGTCTCGTGAGCAAATCACGATCTTAAGACAAGAGTACTCAACTCGTTTCTAGTCTAGATGCTACACATAGATCAATGCACGATTCTAGCTTGATGGGGAGAAGAAGAGTGTAGTCCTCTTCTTTGGTGCATAAAGGCTTACGGCCTCCCATCTCCCTGGAAAGGATGTGTTTATATGTTGTAGCGGTTATGTGTAAAAGCCCCTGCGCTAACCCTAAGGATTTAGATGACTCCTTAAATAGTTAAGTCACATGGGCTCTCTTACAAAGAAGCTCATCCACTTAAATTATTCAATTCGAATTGCCAATTGGATTGACCCACGGTCATGATTTACACTTTGATAGAACAGAATTTGGTTTACTTATTATGGGCGGACAACTTTTTCTAACATCTCCCACTTACACGTGAAGTAACCATAACTCACCATAGATAATGATGGAACTACTATCAATCATGATGAAGATCTCGTGTCATACAAGCAAATAGACCACGCAACTGGCATATGAAGAGAGAATAATTGCTATACACCTATTAGGAATATATAACAGCTAGTAACTCAATCATGCTAGAAGGCGTCTCTAGTAGAACAACTCCATTATGTCAAAGTGTATAAAACAACAACCCAAACTACTAAAACGTATGTCTTTCCCTAATTCGTAACCATATAATCGCTACTTTCGAACTTGTTGATCTTACAAAAGTTTTATTCAAAGTCCACACATTATGTGGCATACTACATGACAGTAGAATTTTCAAACTATGATACTAGTGTAAATGCGTATAGAAACGAACTTCTTCTCTTACACAAGACAACCCATCATAGCATTTTTGCGTGAATACTTGTAGCTCATTAAGAATGTAAGGTACCTTTTTGGATGAGTTGAATTTGAGCATTATGGTTGAGAGATGTTAATTACTTTGTCGGAAGCTTGTTTATATAAATTCATTGTTTAAGAGAAAAGTCGACAACTTTTTGCCTTGTTCATCTATGTTCAGTGTAGGACATGATAATTATTAAACACATCAAAATGCTGACTCAGTACGTATAATCTTTCATAATCAACTGGGAAAAGGAAAATACTTATACTACGAATATGTCCCCACTCATACACGAATAACATGTAGGAAAGTGTCCCACTATTACAGCATGTCTACTCTTATGGTTTTACTCATTTATATGTGTGGTGAATAGGTGGAGAAATGCTTCCAGTGTAAGTAAGTGTTGCTGTTGGAGAAAACTCTTACCCTATATTGGTAGAAGAATGTCGAAAAAAAAAAGATTCAAAGCATTTTCACTGTTTAGAATGTTGTGATTGGCTTTTGTACAAAGATATTCATTCCACTTCTGAGTTTCAAAGGCACTAATATTAATGATATTTAGGAGAAGAGGGATTTGGTTTATTATTTTATACTAGAAATATATGTTCAGAATTACTGTAATATTATTACTTATAATATACGTTTTCGTCTTCTGGAATAATATCTCAATATTATCTGAATATAGACCTGCCAAAATTCTTATATGCACAATGTTCTTACATTTTGTTTAAAAGAAAATTTCAAATATCTGGTTGTGTTTGTGGTGCTATAATAATTTGTAGATTTTAGTGTTTTTATGATGGTTGCAATATTAATTTTTTGTTCATATATGTTTACGGTTGTGGTAGATTCCTTTTTTAGGTCTTTTTTGGTTTTAGACATATAATATTGTTGTGATATTATCTAGATATTTTCTTGATATAATATTGTTTACGTTTCAAAATGTCTATAAATATCATATTTGCATGTCAAGAATAATGTTTACGGTCCCATGGGGAAAAAATATCACATTTGCATGATCTGGGGAGTTTTTACTGATCTCATGTTCTTAATTTTTCTCCTTAGTTGTGGGATAATATAATTCAGATCATCTTGCGTATCTGTGTAAACATTATTCTAATTTTTTTAGCCGTGGAAGAGATTCCAAAGTTAATTATATCTGTTAAAATGATCTATTTTCTAGTTAAAATGATCTTTTTTCAGTAGTGGGAAAATATAATGCAGATCATGTACTGGAACCCGCGCTTCCGTACTGTAGCCTGATTGCTGGCGGTTGTCCGTTTCGGATTTTGCCAGTTCAGATCCATTTCGAACAACTGTTCGGTTGACTTTTTGCCATGTCTACGTCGAAATCCCTGCCTGTTGTTTAAGCCGTATTTCACATATTTAATTTGAAGACATCAGAATTCAAACTAAGAAATGAGAAAATTTGGAAGGGGGGAAAATACGCAAATCTAACTAGAAAATGCAAATAATCTAACTAGAAAATACGCATGGAGAAGCAACTCAATTTCTCGTATGACATTTTACCAGTACAAATAATCTTGCATGAGCAAGCTCCCAGCTCAATATTCTGTTTCCAGGATGCCATCAATGAGCCCAAACTCCATAGCCTGCAATTGAAGGAGCAACATCAGAGTGATATAGTTTTTTCCTCAACATCAAGAGGAAAAAACTTTCGCAACTGCCGCATGCAGAATTGCATGCAAGACCATCAAGAAAACAGATTAAATTAACACAAATTTTAGCTATTAGAACTTTCCATAATGAAAAACAAGAAATGGAATCAACGGTTAAACAGATGAGTGATATAGCTAATGGATAATAATAACTGTTTGACTTGGTAATATTTTGTTATGTCTTGTACTTTTTTTATTTGTAACGTACGCAATTACTACTGAGCACTGACGTAAAAGAACCATTGCTCATAATTTAAAGGGAAAAGGTGATTAATAATGTACCTCTGAAGTAGACAAAAATCGATCCCTTTCTGTGTACTGCTGCACTTTCTCAAGAGGTTGGCCGGTAAATGCAGCATACATTCTGTCAATTTTCTGCAAAGTAATCAGGAAATAGAACATACATTAAGCACATAGGCAAGTTGAGCAAGCCATATAGTAAAAAATTATCAAGCAAATAAAGAATAACGGCTGTTTGTGGGAACTGAATATTTTTACTGTGATGTGGAAGGGATGAAGGCAGATTCGATATAAAAGGACTTCGGAAATGGTTGAAGTGTGCACTATTTATTGATTCTTTCTCAACTATGCAAGTTTTGCGACAAGGCATGGACAAACTTTAACACAAATTTGCAGTAAATCAACACGCTTACCTCAGAAATAATGTGCTTGCAGATTGCAGTTCAGGAATAAACAGATATTTTAAAAACAAAATCTACATCATTATGCACATTGGTACATTATGAAATCCACAAGGAAAGAAGGAAACCTGGAATATTAATTGAATCCTAAATTGAAATACAGAAGGTCTAATCTAAAAGTATCTAATAAAAGATTGTCACAGTGCCAGTTTTTAAATTGAAGTTTCCACACATAAATGTCTTCGCATTGTGCTTCTATCATTGTTTGATCAGTATAATCAAACATGTGCTAATTTTGACACTTTCCCATGTAATTTGCAATACTCAAAAGTTCAAACTTCTCGGTTTT
>CAODLS010311959.1:0-15695 GCA_948243855.1 Flueggea neowawraea
AGCCAAGAGGTAGGCTTCAATGGCCTTGAAGATTCCACCGGCCTTTTGCTTACCCTCCTTCATCTCTTCTTCCTTGAGTTCATAGTCACCTTTGGTGTGGTATGTGCTTTTGTTCTTGAATATGGATCCTCCATCTCCTGATTCCACTATTGTCGTCTCGTAATCTATTTTCTCCACTTTCTCCTTGAACATGTCTCCTTCGATCAAGCTGTACTTGTAAGACAAGTTCTCTTTGTCGATTGTTTCAATCCTGTGCTTCATACATTTCGTAACAGCCCCTGTACCATCGCAAAATTTTAAATTAATTAGATATTCTTAATAGGAGTCATCTTCAACACTAAGGGTTCGACAATTCAAATTCCGGTGGGAGTAAATAAGATGACTTATTTATATCAACTGAAAAAAGAATTGACTTGTACTAACCATCGGAAATAGTAAGTTTCTTGATGGTTCCAGGACCTCCGTCTCCTTCAATGATCTCACAGCCCTTAAAGGAGTCAGGCAGAACTTTAAGCAACACGTTGTCCACATCAAGAGCCAAAGCCTTAAACAGCTTGGAAGGTTGTACAGCAGTTTTAGTTTCACTTTCAAATGTGTAGACACCCATTGTAGCCTAAAAAATTATCACACCCAAAAAATGAACAATTATAGTGATATATAGCTAAAATGAGTGTTTTGGGGCGAAGAGATGTGGGGAAATAGAGTCGGTATTTATAGGCTAAGGTGTAGGAAATTTTGTACTACAGATACAAAATATTAAGTAGATTATTCGTAATGTCATGGTCATGACCAGGTAATCACCAATATTTAAAGGAACTAATTCATTCTACTCAGTCAAACAAACCATTTGGTATTCAAACATATACTAAGACCAAGAGACATATACAGGGCAATTAAAATTTATTTAGAAAGGAGACAATTTTTTGGGACATCATAAAAAAAATAGTGGACTACATTTATGAGACAAAAAAGTATAGGAATAAGGAATTATTCATTTTACAATCCTAATCTCCATTCAGTTTGGATCCCCTTGTGTTTTGTGTAGCCCAGACTTGTGACATTGCACAAGTTTCTTAATCTCCAAATGTGTTCATTGCTATTTAGTTTATCCTTTTAGGTTTATCTTCATCTTCCGAAGTTGCAAGACTTGATAAAGTATAAGACTATCAAAGTGCAAAATCTTGAATACTTGGTGCTTAAGATTTTTTTTTTATCAAGGTGCTGAAATTTCTAACCCATAAAAAGATTAGTCCAAATTCTTGATAGCAGATAGTGTTTACATTTGGTTTTAAAAGTCCAAGTCTTCAGAATCATAACATTATTTCTTTAACTGAAATCAAGGATAGCTGCTTGGCAGATTAATTAATAGTCAATGACGTATGTATGTATACTTTACTATAAAGTCGTGGTCTTCCTTATATATTTTTTTCTTTTTTTTGTTTTCTTTTATTCATTGGCCGGAATAGGATATTCATCAGGATATTTTAAGAAGTTAAAAAAAGAAAGTGGGACTTCAAAATTAAGAAAGTATCCAAGCAGTTGATAGCGAAGGGATGAGCATAATCCATCGGCCTATGAGCTGGGTAAATATTGGTAAGTTTGATTCTCGTTGTTTTGCACTTCCTTCAACTTGAACGACGACAGCGATTGCTAGAAACACGCCGATTGTTCAAAGCGAACGGCGCGTCGTCTATTCCAAGGCATGAGGGTTTGCGAGGGGGCATGCCTCAATGGCCCTGAAAAATCCAGCCGACTTCTCTTTAGTTTCCTCATTTTTGACCTCAATATTGTCGACAGTGTAGGACTTGCTCCTATTACACACAGATCCTCCATCCGGGGATTTCTCAAACTTAAACTTATTAGAGATTCCTCCAAATTCAAAACTCGGTTATGGATTTGGTGTCACATCACATGGGAGGATTTAAGAGAGTAAGGAGGCTCTCTGGTTTAGGTTGAATCCATAGTAAATAATAGATGTAGATTACAAATTAATAAATAGTATAGTGAAAATATTAAAATGGTAAACGTCTTCAAAAATTGTAGTAAAATATGTTATATGTTATGCCAATGGCCTATCTTTCAAACAAGGCAAAATATGTTGGTTTTATCAAAGCTACCATTAAACAATAGCTCGCTAATTCGAAAATTTATCTATTATATCTCTTTAATTTTAAGCTTCCCTTTTTTTATTTATTTATTTGAAAAGAAATGTGCAGAATTGTTAACTTTAAGAATTATTTATTGTTTTAGGTAATATCAGCAAATTTCTTTGTGAATTTATAATGGGATTTTAACAATACTATAACACTTTTTGAAACAAATTGCACATAAAAACACTACATTCACTCTTTTTCATCTCTAGATAATATTAGAATACTATTTACATTTGAAGACAGAATTCAACAGATGTGAGTGTCCTTTAATTAAGGGAAAAAAAAGGAAATGTGTTAAATTAAGGGAAGCTCATCCTTAAAAACTTGGAGAAACATTAAAAAAACGTAACTGTTTTTTTTTTTAAATACAGTTTGAATAAACATCCCTAAAACAAAATGTAATTTTGTTCCCACAAAATTAGGAAACAAAATAATCAAATTAAAAAAAATATATATATTCTAACATTACAAACATGCATATTTTAAGGAATCACATTTTGAGTAAGCATCTAGTCAAATGTAAAGGGTATATTTGTTTATTGTTCACATGAGTATTATTGTTTTTTTTTTCTCTTTTGGATTTTTTATTTGAGGTATAATTTGTCAAATTTGTAGTCAAACATTCGTTGTTAATATTAACTGTTGTATTATTGTTTGATTTTATTTAACATAAATATCTATTTAATATGCACATTATTATTTATAAAAATCTCGAGGAATATTACATGAAGTAGTTGTCTCAAAACTATAAATATACTAGTAGTGATATTCCTTTTATATTGCTTTATTACAAGGACATATATTATTCTGTAACATATTGCTAAATCATCTAAGGACATTATATAAATTGAAGCAACAATATTAATATCTCAATTAAAAAAATAATATTAATATCAATTAAATAACACTCCAATAAATATTAATAGAAACTGAAAAACACAGTTAAAATCTCTAAACTAAAAAAACACAATAATACTTCATACACATCAACTTAAAATATACTTGCAATAATAAAAAAAATATGAGAAAAAAATATAAGTATAAAAAATTTAACTCAGACTATGCTTTCAATATCATCCGAATGTACCACAATTACAAAACAAAAACCCAATATCATCTAAATATCACCCTAATATATCCAATTGAAAGAAACAAAAACCCACAAAATCTATTGCAAAACCGATCCCCCTCTCCTTCCAGTGCCTCTATGTCCTTCATCTCCACCTCGATCTCCTCCTCTCTTTCTCCCTTTGCAATCTCTCTCTCTTTCCTATTCCTTCACCATCTGCCGCCCACCACCAGCAAAATCTATTGTGAAACCAACCCCTTCCTCTCCTCCTCTCGCAACCTCTTCTTTCCTTCATCTCCTCCTCTCTTTCTCCCTCTGCAATCTCTATCTCTTTCCTCCAGATCTGCTCAGAAATGAAACATAATAAAACCTAAATTCCAATATTTCAAAACTAGTCGATTAACCACTACCACCACTACTCCATCTAATCAACATCTGCCTCCTTTATCAATCCAAACTCCTTTCCCTCTTTATCTGCTCTTCCTCATCCTCTCTCTGTTCCCTTCAAAACAACTCCGATCTTTCCACCCCAAATCGACAGTTCCTGCCTCCGCCTCGCTCCTTCTCGAAAACAGACCTCCTCACTCCCCCAAAATTGTCATAAAACCCATCAAAGATGATTTTGTTGCTTGAAAAAAGAAGACAATAGGAATTTCGGCTTAGAAGATAGATGGAGATAGAGAGAGGGGAAAAGAGAGAAGAGAGAGAGAGAGAGATTGGCAGAGGAAGTGGAGAAGTCAGACGAAAGTGAAGAAGGAAAGAGAGAGGGGGGGAAGTGAGAGAAGAAAAAGAGAGAAATGATACTCCCTCCGTCCTAATTTAATAGACATACTTTTTATTTTGTATGTCCTAAAATATAGACACTTTTTTTTTTGTTACATTTATTATTAACGAAATTATAAGTTTGCCCCTATTAAAATTTTCTTTTTACTAATTCATATAAACACAATTAGTCAATGGACACAAATGAAAAATTATATAGAATTAAATGATTTTAACTACTAAAATTATTATTTCTTAATTCTCATAAAAAATAGTTAGTGTTTATCAAATTGAGATAATAATTACAAAATTATAGGATGTGAATTCTCTCTCTAACTCTCTGTTTTAACAATTGTAATCAGAAAGTGTCTTTGAGTGCAAATAGTTTGTCTTGATATGAAATTATTTTAATAATGCCTTTATTAGAGCAATTTGTTTTCAAAAGATTCCAAAGGTTGTAATTTCCACATTTATAATTAGTGATGGAATGGTACGTTCTTATAGTGAGAAGTCCCATCTTCGGAATGGACCCACCAGGCAAACGATGCCGTTTGATCTAAGGAGAATATTTCCCTTTCTATTAAAAAATACTCCTCTCAACCGAAACCCTAATCAGCGTTTTCCCATCTTCGCAGTCACACTCCTCCCTCTCTCTACCTCCGAATAAATCCACCACCATCCATTCTGACCCAATTCCTAAAGCGACTCCAAAATCCGACCAACTCTCTCTCTCTCTCTCTCTCTCCCCCTCTCCCCACACCACGGCAAAACCAAACCTTGTTTCCGTTTCTACTTCTTCCGTATAGTGTTGAAAACAAAGCTTTCTTCTTCATGTTCTATCACTTCTTTACCATCCACGGCTGTTCTCCCCAAGCTCTCTTCATCCCTGCCGACCTGCAACTCCATAAAAGCATGAACACAGTAGGTGCTGGGTTCATCTAAGCAAGCGGGGGGGCCCGGGCCCCTGCTGGTGCTCATGTGGCTCCGGCACTGTACCCACATACACAATACTTACACACATCAAAAAATAAAAAAAAAAATACTTTTTCTTTCCTTGAAAACTTGAATACCCACAAGAGATTTCGAGATTTCGGTCTAAGGATTGCATCTTTTTCCCTCCACGTCGTGGTTAATACGGTTTTTTGTGATACCTTACAATTTCAGTGTCCAGAGGGGTTTTTTGTTGCTGTTGCTGTGTGTCCCGGCGTTGTGGAAACAGCAGCATCAGCAACAAAAGCCTGTGGTTTCGAAGACTTACGCGGCGGAGGTGGAGAAAACGGCGGAGTCCGATCAATGTGGGTCCTCCTCTTCGTTGGTGTAGGCGGCATCCAATTGTTCGTTATCCGGTCGGGTTGTCGGAGAAGGGAATTTGACCAATTTGGATCGGTTCTTGGTGTACGCTACTCCAACGGTTCCGTTCAGACCGTGCCCAAGGTAATTGAGAAATTTGATTTCTAGGGTTTTGGTATCAATTTAGCTGCCGTTCTACTTTTTTTGTGGAAATTTTTTATTTCATTTGATGTGCTTATTCTCTTGGGTATTGTAGTTTGTAGTATTTAGGGTTCGTAAAATTGTCTACCCATTTTTTGAGTGTTGTCATTGAGAATGTATGTGGAAAGTTTTATTAGGAATGCGTTTGGGAATATGTGCCTGTGTGTGTGGTCGCCTGTCCATCCAGTTAATTCCATTTCACCCATTCCACTTTGCTTGTAAATTATTTTGATGGCTATCAGTCGCTTGCTCGATTAGGCTATTGGGTGTGTGGTAGGATTCCAAAAGGAAAAAATTTGTGAAGTTACAAATATTGTTTACTTAAGTGATCTTCTTTTGACTTACATGGTTGTTTTTTGTGGTTATGTAAACGAGCGTAAAGGATGGAGAGGTGCTGTCATGGAGGATCCTATGTACTTTGTGCTGGGAGATTTATGGGAATCATTCAGGGAGTGGAGTGCCTATGGAGCTGGTGTTCGTCTCTTGTTGGATGGCAGTGAGACTGTCATGCAATAGTACGTGCCTTATTTATCTGGCATTCAGCTGTAAGTAGACCTGTCAAGTTCCTCCCCGACGCTAAGGTGAGTGCCAGTCTTGGTTATTTATTCTTTAGTGTGACTGTTAGGAGGATAAGTTTTAGCTCACCAAGCCTCGCGACAAGCCCCACATGACCTCAGCAAGTCTTGGTGCGTGAATCTTTAGCGTTTACACCTCAACAATTGTAATCAATAGTTCCCAATCCATGAAATTCTCTAAATTTTGAAACCCATGAAAAAGAAAACTTGAATTGATTCGAGTTCCTCCACATCATCAAAGAAATCTGATCTAACAGTATATGCTACTTTCTCAACTCGAGCATCGTTCCTTCTTTTTGATATTCCTGTTTTGACATTGTATTCATGGAAAGCTAAATAGTACAGTAACAAAATTTTCCCTACCAAAACAATTAAGTAAATTAGAAGAAAATGTGTTTTTGACATAATTTACTCCATTTTCTATTGTATTTCCCTACCAAAACAATTCAAAAAAATGAGAAAAAACTGTAAACGTGCTTTTGACATGTATTTACCCCATTGTCATTTGTATTTTCTTAGCAAAACAATTCAAGAAATAAGGCTAGAACGACCCAATACTCGTAGGGAAGTCTAAAAAACAAACTCTAACCAACTCCAAGACTTTCAAGAAAAAGAAAGTTACAAAATATTTTTCTGTCTAACATCAATTCAGAGGGCATTCTCTAAAAGATTGTAGAATTTTCCATATTCTTTGAACAAATAATTGTGAATTGTTGCAAAAAGAATTTTATCCTCACTTACATCAAACGAATTCTTCAGATGTGTGATCAATCAATGGATTGATGAGTAAAAAAGTTGTCGCTCTTGCTTTCGACATTCTTGATTGAAGAGGCGTTGATCTTGACCCCATAGATTGCCACTCATCACATCAAAAAACTTTGGCTTTTAAATGTAGTCCAACTGTACCCATTTTGTCTTGACATTCTTTTTGAAAGATCGAACAAATTTATTGCGCTTTCTGTTGCAAGAAAATATGGAGCTCTTACGGAATACGATTGGCCGGTGATAATCAGAAGATAAGACACTTGTCTTCCACGCAAAGATAGAGGGTACTAGCAGTGTTAGTGTCATTTTCAGAGAAGACACCAATGCCTACTGCAGCAGTTCCATGGCGGCTAATCCTAGCTTAAATCCTTGACCAAACTGGGTCTATAAGTGACAAGGGCTAATGATTGCACCATGAAAATTAAATGTGAAATCTTTCGGCGCCATCAATGTGGTAATCCACCCAGCGGCATGTAACATTGGCATTGTAATTCATCTTTCTTGCATTAGCTACTTTCTTTTTCTTGTAAAACTATTTGATTACCTATTTTTTGGTGAATTTATAATATGGAATTAGCTATTTAAAATAACTAGATTTGGTTAGTATTAATTCACCAAAAAGTAGCTAATCAATAGTTTTACAAGAAAAAAGAAAATAAATAAGCAGCTAATCCGAGTAAGATGAATTATGATGGCAATGTTACATGTGGCAAGATGGATTAGCACATCGATGCACCGAATGAATTTGACATCAACTTTCATTTTCAATCATTAGAGTCCTTGTCATTCATAGACTATGTCTGGTCAAAAATTGGATTGAAGACAGGGCTAGCTGTTTTGGAACTGTTGTAGTAGGAGTTGGTCTCTTCTCTAGAAATGACACCAACACCGTTGTGGAAGACATGTGTCTAATCTTCCAGTTATCATCAGCCAATCGTATTCTGCAGGAACTTCATGATTTCCTCGTAGCGGAGAGCGCACCGTATTTCTTGGATTTTTCGAACAGAATGTGAAGACAAAGTTGGCTGCGATTGGACTGCATGTAAAAGGCAGGTTTTTTGATGTAGTCTTGAGAGTCAATGGGGTCAAGACCAAGACCCTTTCAATCAACAACTTCGAAGGCAAGAGCAACAATATTCTTGCGCATCAATCCATTGATTGATGACACGCCTAAAGAATCACCTAAAGAATCTGTTTGGTGTAAGTGATGATAATTTTTTTTTGGAGCAATTCACGGTTATTTATTCAAAGAATATGGAAAATTCTACCGTCCCTTTTTTTTGCTTTTCCATGACACTAGCGCTTGGCATCTCCTCTCTAGTCTCTAGCTCAAAACCTAGACGCACACTACCCCAATCACCAAACCCACTCAAATGGATACCATGTTGTCCTCGCCACCACAATGACAACAGACCGACGTCGCAACTTCCATAATTTTCTCTTTTTTCTGTTTTCTCTTCATCAACTGCAAGACCCATTCCATGGAAGTTCTCTCGAGCGTTGTCATTCAGCACTTAAGATTTCTGTTCGAGTTCGGTCTTTTTGGTACTTTTGTGGTGTTTATGATGGTCACGGTGGTCCTGAAGCTGCTTGTTATGTGTGTGATCACTTGTTCAGGAACCTTCGAGGTCAGTTCTTTTTAAAATTATTTTCATAGAGTATTTCTAGTTTTGGGTTTCGTTCTTTTTGTGGTTTTAAATTTCCCTCTTTTTTTGTGCAAAATTAGCTGAATCTTTGTTGAGTTCATGAACTGGGGACTTTTTGTAGTGATTTTCACTATCAGTTTGCTTTTCTCTCTTTTTGTCCCACTAAAAGTTTCTAGTTTCCACTCTTTTATGATGTAAGGAACTCGAATCAATTCAATTTTTCTTTTTAATGGGTTTCAAAAGTCAGAGAATTTCATGGATTGGGAACTATTGCTTACAATTGCTGAGGTGTAAACACTTATCTAAAAATTAATGAATGGGGCAAGGGGAACGGTAATTGTCATTGATGCATTTAATATACGAGGCAAGAATCCGTGGCTTTTTATTGATCCACCAAAAGAGTATATTCCTAGCGATGGCAACGATGGACGCTACGATAATTGTCTTGAAATGTGTCGAGAAACTTAAGACTATGTCAACTTTCAAGTGATTATTTGATTGTTAGAGTTTGGGATCTAAACGACGCCGAATGGCAGTTGCATTGTCAAATTGCGCTGCAAAACATGGTGACCAATGCAATAATTCTTACTTGTAAAGCTCAAGGGATTCGAAAGATGGAATGTTGCGACCCTAATGACCCAAATATCATCTACATCTCAGGCACATCTCAACGACATCCTGTCATGTCCTTGAGCTTGTGCACTGGTGAAATAAAAACAGTGAATCCAAGTCCAACCAATGAAGGCCTTTGGTCTCTCATTCCTTACATGCTTCAATAGCTTACTTTGTTGTTTTTTAATTTTAATTTTAATGCAGTTCATTTGCTTCTAGTCCTGCGGCATGACCTTGATTGTTTAAGAAAAAGTGCATAATATAATTTTTTATATTTAATATCATCATAGTGTTTGGTATACATGGATTACATACAAAGATAACCAAGAATGCTCATCAAACACATAGTAAATCTTATAACAGGACGTGATTTACGGCAACGGTCCATAAAGCCAATAGGCTATGGCTGCATAATATTTCTTGCAGTGCAATATGGTGTGCGCAGTGGGCAAAATCGAGAACCTACTTGCATATTTGTCAATCACGCATGATAAGGCTTTAGCAACAATTTCAGCTGGACCCCTACCAACCATGCTTCCTCAACCATCTAAAATACTGGCTAAAAATTCGTTCCATTGAAAACTAGAATCAAATCGAAAGCACGAACAATTTCATTCCTGAAAGTAGTCTTCATTCTGCTTGCAACTGCATAAGCCTTATACCTGACGACACGTCGTTGCCTCTTGGCTTCGGGTCGTTAGAACTCCAAGTGCATTTTATTACTGCTGTTATTGGTACTGTCCGGGAAGGCTGTGTTCTTGATCCTCTATGAGCATTGCATGAATATGGTGGCAACTCCACTTTTTTAATATACAAAACTTTTCTTGGTGAATGACAATAGTACCGACTATTAGGCTTAATTTTTTCGAATTCCATTGATTTTAATTTGTATTGCCACTTTGAACTTTTCCATTTCTTTCATGCTATCGGCCAAACCTACTATTGCCTACAGATGTAACTATATATGAATTAAAGAACTCGACTGAGGAATGTGAAAATGAAATCTTTGGAGGGTTTTCTCTGATTTTCTTTGGGGTTTATGAAGAGAGGAAAGAGGGTTATGGCCATGAATTACTGTTTGATATGTTAACTTTTGTGGTTTTTTACGAGGGTGGATAAAAGGGTTTTTGTTAGCCATGCAGCGAAGACTCGAGACACCAGTTGTAATGAGTTAATTGAATCATCAACAAATAAAAGAATCAGTCAGTTCACTACAACAATGAAGCAAACATGACCCATTGTGCCATAACAACTTCGAGTATACAAGGAAAAAGTCGACAAACAGTATTATGTAATTTGTAAAATTAAGTCAATGGCTCGTTTGTTTGCAGTGTTTTATTTATCCATGTTCTTTTTTTGGTTTCCTTTTTGTGATTTTAGTTTCATCACTGTGTTGTACAGCTTGTACAACGGCCCACTGGATCAAGTTCAGGCACATTTTGAGTACCCAGCAAGCGCATTAGGCTTATGCGCCCCGAGCGCACGTAAGAATAGCACTCCCGTGTGCGCTCGATAATCCCATGTATCCTACCAGCGCACAATAGCTCACCTTCGATGTGATTCGCAGTCGTTCTCCACAGGATGAACTTTGTTCCCACCACCGCCATTTTCATGTCTCCCTTCGAATTTCATGTCCGTTACTCACCGTTAAGTTCGTTTCAGGTACCGTTGATCGCTCTAACGATTTCATTTCGATTCCGATTCTTTCTTGTCCTCATTGTGACAATTTTCCTGAAATGTTTTGTGCACATGTAAGTAATGGTCTGGATTTTTTAAATTTTTTTAAAATACATTATAAATTTGATAAAAACGTCAAAGTTCAGCACTTTTTCATTTATTTACTCAATTTTTCAAATCAAGTTGTTTTAAGAGAAAAGAAATATAGTAAAAGATATATTGTATGATTTTTGCAAAGAATTTTTTTTGTGGTTCGGTTTTTTATTTTTTTGACTAAAAATATAATGAGATATAATTTTAGATCTAATCTATAAATTTTAGTTTGGTTTCCTTTCTTCATATCCAATTTTTTTCTGAAGTGATATCATTCTTTTGAGGCAACTAGTTTACGTGCAAAAATGGATGTAAAATTAATTTCATGTATTCCTCATAGATGTTTTCACAACGATAGATATGAAACCCAAAAAAACATACAAAGGTTGAAAAAAATTCTTTTAGATTTTTTTTCCAAATAAACTGTGTTGAGATTGAAGTGAGATTTTCTTGATACAAGATGAAGCTACTTGATGTTTGATGAAGCAAGCAAGGAATGGGATGTGTTGGGTGAAGAGAAGTGGCATTTACGGTTTGGTGTGAGGTGTGACGAAAAGGACATGGCCGTGTCTCATTCCGTGTAATGGCGTGCTCTAGATTGCTCGACACAAGGACAAGGAGTCAAGGTCGTGCCTTAATTGGCCACGACCGTGTAATCTTTTGTGTGCTTGTGTCTTCTATTCAGGCAAGTTTTAGACATGTGTTAGGGGTTAGGATACCCTAGTTTGGTTTATATTCATTGTAAACATACAAATAGGTAGCTTGAAAATATCTTGGGGGCCTTAGAAGGCTGATTGTAGGCCTTCAGATGGTCGTGTATACCTTTTTTGATGGTTGTAGTAAGGTTTTGTTTATCTTGTTAAGACTTCTGAATGTCTTGTAGGCCTTTGGTCCCCGTTTTAAGCCTTTTTGGTTGTTTTCTAAGAGAATAAGAATAGCTCGTCATCTATGCCCGTAAACGTAGATCGAATTGATTGAACTACGTAAATCCTTATGTAACTGAAAATACTAGAACATATGCATGCCTTTTGTTATTGTTGTTGCCTCGAAAAATGAATTACAATAATGATAAGAACTTGAATAATTCGAACACTCGAAAAATGTGAACGTCACTTCGAAACCTAAAAGCACAATAAACTGTGAGGTTAGATTACTCCTTGAAGAAGTCTCTGACGTTTAAATTAATATTAATTTTAACAGAGTATCACTATGTGTGTCAAGTAAAGCATACTTAGTAGAACAATTAACATTCATATTGCAAACTTTTGTTGAAAATATTTATTACACACTTAAGCAATACAAATATACAAACATTCACACTTCAATCCAACACCGCACACCGATAAAATGACCAGTTTGGTCTCAGAAAGTCCGAGTACTTATTACCAAGCCACGAGCAGTATTTTTGGTAACTAGATGTAAACAAGATTCAAATTAGTATGGAATAGAAGATGATGATGGATAGTTTTGGACTAGTAGTCAGGATAAGCCAAGAGGTAGGCTTCAATGGCCTTGAAGACTCCACCGGCCTTTTGCTTGCCCTCCTTCATCTCTTCTTCCTTGAGTTCAGAGTCACCTTTTGTGTGGTATGTGCTTTTTTGGTCTTGAATATGGATCCTCCTTCTCTCGACTCCTCTATTTTCGTGTCATAATCTATTTGCTCCACTTTCTCCTTGAACATGTCTCCTTCGATCACGCTGTACTTGTAACTCAATTTCTCTTTGTCGATTTCTCCAATTTTGTGCTTCACACATTTCGTAACACCCCTTGTATCATCATAAAATTTTAAATTAATTAGATATTCCTGATGGGGTCATCTTCAATACCAAGAGTTTGAGAGTTCGAGTTGGAGTTGGAGTGAGAATAAATAAAATGTCTCATTTAGATCAACTTAAAAAAGAATTGACTTGTACTAGTCCTCGCAAATAGTAAGCTTCTTAGCAGATCCACGTCCTCCGTCTCCTTCAAGGACCTCACAGCCCTTAAAGGAGTCAGGCAGAGCTTTAAGCAACACGTTTTCCACATCAAGAGCAAAAACCTTAAACAGCTTGGAAGGTGGTACAGCAGATTTAATTTCACTTTCAAATGTGTAGACACCCATTGTAGCCTAAAAAAATATCACACCCAAAAAATGAACAATTATAGTGATATATAGCTAAAATGAGTGTTTTGGGCCGAAGAGATGTGGGGAAATAGAGTCGGTATTTATAGGCTAAGGTGTAGAAAATTTTGTACCACAGATACAAAATATTCAGTAGATTATTCGTAATGTCATGGTCATGACCAGGTAATCACCAATTTTTAAAGGAACTAATTCATTCTACTCAGTCAAACAAACCATTGGTACTCAAACATACTCCAAAGACCATAAGATAAAACCACTCAATTAAATTATTAGCTTTTGAAATATATATTATTTTTCTAACAATTATTAGTGTTGAGAATTTAATGGATATGATCGTATAAGAATAAGCAATATCCCTTTGATGATCCTAATCTCCGTTCTCTTCAGAAGATATTGAAATTGGCCCATAGAAATTTAATTTGTGATTTTAAAAGGTACTTATTGCTATTTGATACTTATTTCTCCAATTATTTACTTCATTTTTAACTCCAAATGGAATATTCTAAACACATTCCTCCCCACACCTCTTTTTTTATTATTATTATTTAACAACTTACACTTATATTTAATTATTCCACTTATTTTTCTACCAAAAATATATTATAATAATTTAATAACATATAAATCTACAACATAAATATTTTTGTAATATAAAATCAAAATAAAATAAATTTGGATAAAAATATATTTTCAATTTAATAAAAGTTTTAACTACATGCACACATTAAAAGTTGTAACTACATAATTTTATTATGAAAGAATATTTTCTTTGATGTTAAATTAAATTGTTAGAAATGCATTTATGTGCCTTGTGCAATCTTTTAAATTTTTTTCTCATATTTAGTTATATTTTAGTTATAATTTTTAAACAAATTAAATTATTAATTGAATTTAATTTTCATTTAGTGAATACATTGATTGATTAAAAATACAAACATATCATTAGCTAAAGCTATCAAAACATTAATTAACATTCTAATTAATACAGTAAAAAAAAGTAATAAAATAATAATTGCATTAATCACTAGAGCGACCCAAATATGGGTTGCTACAGTGATTAATACCAAGTAGCAATTTGGTGCACGGTTGGAGCAAAAAACACATAGCATTTTACACAGTTTACTGCAAAATGGCATGGGTTCGAGAAGCTCTAAAAAGAAAGAAGAAAATTAATCTCACTTCTTTCTTTTTTATAAGTCATTGATTGCTCCTAGCAACAACTCAATAGCACTAAAGTTGACTTTTAATACTAGTCCATTGGTCTCACATATTTTGCAAGACTTCTTATTATTGTGTATTCATAGGTAGATTGATATCATTGTTAAGCTGAATGTGACAAATTAGATAGACCGGAGTCGTTGGTAAGCTAAACGTGACTAATGATTTATCGTTTATATACGTTTCTCATTAAGATTAATATGGTTTTGTGTGCCTTTAAGAGGATTTAGATTCTGTAACAATGTATCAGTTAGGCATAATTCAAGCGATTAAATGTAAATATGATCAATTAACTTTGAGATTCAACCCAGAGAGCCAAGATGGGTGAGGGAGGCTGTAAGCAACCTGCAATACCTGTACCCGGTCACCTGTGTGCTGTCCGTCCTAGCAATTAGGGGCAGAGTTGTAAAAATCAAATTGGAACCGGCGAACCGAACAGGAACTGAACCGGTCAAAATCAGAACCGAACCAGAATCGGCCAGTTCCAACGGTTATTTTCCTTTTTTTTTTTATTATTTTTTTTGTTTTTTTATTTTTTCAACTCTATAAATACCCCACTTCATTCTTACCAATTTTACACCATTTTTTCTCTTTCAATCTCAATCTCTTCTACACTCTCACAAAAATTCATTTTTCTATAAATTACAATTATTAATTATTTATATATTTTATTATTACAATTACATTTTCTACATTTCTCAAAGTTATTTTTTACAATTACATTTTTCAAATTTCTTCTACTTTTTTACTATAATTTAATTTACTTATTTTGTTATTTCATTATATTTAATTAATATTTGCATATTTATTTTGTAGTAATGAAAATTTTGGTGGAAATAGAAATTTTGAAAGTTTTGAAGTTGAAAATATTGGAACTCAAAAGAGTCAAACTCAACCAATTCACACCCAAGGAAATGAGGGGGGAGCATGAGGACGAGTTTCTAGTTCCGATATTTTTAAAATTCATTTTAAGAAAATTTCTAGTGGTAATAAAAAATTTAAAGTTTTTTGTAATTATTGTTCGGAGGAGTACTCTTTCAAACATGGAGGGGGCTATGGAATATTTCAAAAAAATATAATAATCAAGCATCCAGAAAAAGTGGGAATGACGAGAGGACAAACGCAACTAACCGGGTTTGCTTCTTCTTCCTCTCAACCTAATTTATTTCATTATAATCATGATGAATATAATATGGGTTTTGCCCAAATAGTTGCTGTTGATCATTTATCATTTAGTTTTGCTGAAAAGTTAGGATTTAATAAATGGGTTAAAGAACATTGTCAACCGGCTTTTAAACCAATTACTAGACATTTGGTTAGAAAAAATTTACTTAAATTGTATAAAAAAAAAAAAAGAATTAGTAAATTATTTTCAATCAAATGGTATACATGTTTCTATTTGTTTCAATATTTGGAGTGATCATACTTTGACGCATTCATATATGGGCATTACATATCATTGGGTTGATGAGAATTTTATTTTGCAAAAAAGAGTTTTAGCATATAGAT
>CAODLS010312002.1:0-12176 GCA_948243855.1 Flueggea neowawraea
TACGTTGTGAGGTATAATGTACATTGTGTGCCATCACAAAGTACGTTGTCATTGAGTAGGACGTACGTTGTTTTTGAAATTGTCATCACAACGTATGTTGTCATTGTATATGATGTACGTTGCCTTTGAAAATGTCGAAACGGTGCGTTTTGATCTGCAGCTCTTAAAACATCCGTAACCTGACGTTTTCCATCATTTTTCACTCAAATCTCTCCAAATTGCTCTGAAACGCTCCCAACTTGGTTCCCCAGCATTCCTGATCCATTTTTGAGGTAAGATCAACATCCTTTCTTCATTTATAACTCATTTTCATGCATTGATTCATGAAAATGCATTTTTTCCGAATTTGAAATGGGTTTCAATTTTCGGATGATTTGTGATGAATGAATGTTAGAGGATGTTAGAATAGGTTAGAGGGGACTTGTATGAACTTGATTCAAGCTTTGAATCAAATGATTTGATGAGTTTTTGGTGAACCTAGGGTTTGGTTCAGGGTTTGATGATTTGAGCATGAATGTGTTTTTTTTTGTTTAATCTGATGTTAGATTCATGTTCAGGAGGTCGATTAGAGTCGAAATAAAACTAGAGTTTCTTTAGTTTTGTAAATTTTGAAAAGTTCTAGCCTAGATTTGTAAATTTTGAACTTTGGAATTAGATATGAAATTTTGAAAGGTTGAGGTATAGAATTGTAATTTTGGAAACTTGGGAATATTTTTGTAATTTTGAGAAATTAAGCTAATTCGCAATTTCTGAGAGTTCGGGCTAGAATTTGAGGATTCTGACTTATGAATGTGTAGTAAGTAACGCCAACAGTCATTGGGGGCTATTTTATAATTAGTTGAGTCTCGGGGACTAAAACGTAATTTTACACTGGTCGGGGACCAAACTGTAGTTTTACGTGTATGGTATATTTTGGGTGGGGGATAATGGATTCACTCCCGACGTGTATGTTCAGTGACTTGAGGGTCAGCATCTGCATTCACATTCATGCATCGATATCGCCACAGTAGCACATATTGATATTTGCTATGTCTGTATATGTACAGCTCAGCGTGCCTACCAGTAGGAGCAGCCACCCGCGAGCAATATTTGACTGGATCCACGACATTGGATACTAGGTGAGTGAAATAGCAACTTCAGACACATAGACTGTGTCTTCAAAATTAAGTATGCTATTTTTGATATGTCCGGCTATGACATAAATTGATTAATAAGTATTGGGTTAATTAATAATCTGGGTATGTGATTATTATTAACCAACATTTTGATATGGAAAATCTAAAGTATATATGGGTATATATATACAAGAGCATTTTGTAAATAATGGAATAAAGGAAAATATATTTCATAATTGTATGTGAAATACTATGTATGTATTATACTGATATGGGGACACCCTACTACGGAGTATGTAGTCTTTGGTATACCGTTGTATGTTTATGGCCCTAGTCACCAAGGATTAGGGTGACCATATATTCGACCAAATATACACAATTATTGAGCAGTCAGGTGGCAGAGTCCACACTGCTATTTCTTTGATATGGTCTCGTACTATGAAATCACAAGTATATGTATATATTGCCTGAATGCAAGTTGTATGATATGAATGCAAACGTTTTGGTAAAATGATTTCCAACAAATGTATTATATATATAGTGTGTATACTATATGGTATCTATATATGTGTGCGGTATTTTGAAAAAGGATTTCAAACTAGTCTTTGTGAGGCATGTATGAGGCGGTCTGACGTGTTGTTTCCTCACGAGGGAATCTTACCCCTTTTTCTTCTGTTGTCCATGTTATACCTTTGTTCGAAAGTGACATCTTTTGGATGCACATCATCTAACCCGTACCTCGACCTAGTGAGGCGTTTTTGGCTATTGTGAGTGCCCTCGTTCGGGACTTTACTTTACTATGTCATAGAGCTCTACATCGTGTTACTGTTGGGATACTGGGCTTCATTTTGTTTTTTGGGATTTACTCTGATGATTTATATTTTCATTTTTGATATATCGTATATGTATATATATATTTATTGGTGTATATATATATATATATATATATATATATATATGATTTACTTCATTTATAAATGCTATTATAAATGTTTTAAATAAATAATTTGATAAGCCGGGTAGTATATTTGATCATAGAGGCTTGTGCGGGATGGATCGGGCTTCCACAGACGGTCTGCCTCGTACGCCGGTCACGGGCCCGACTATGGGTTGTGACACCTTTTTTATGCGATATAATTGTGTTGCTTAATCTATTTGGTCTTGTTATAATTTTTATGATATTGTTGCTGGATTAATGATGTATATTAGGATTTAATTTAGAAAGATAAAACTGGGTTTATATGTTGAAGGCCAAATTATATATGAATGCTAAATTTACATAGGATGTTAAGATTAACTTAGAAAACCGATTCAGTTTTGTATATGCGGCTTTTATAACGGGATTATAAATAATGGGCTGATTCATAATTTGATTATGAAATTCAGGTATTAATGAGATTAATACAGATTGGGGTTTAAAAATTAGCCACTCGTTTCATGAGCAATGCAAATTAATACCCCCTCATAATCGGCTTGTGAAACCACTTTACACATCCAATGTTTAATCAATGTAGTTATTTGATCGATTGAATGTTATTTATTTGTGTTCATAATCTGATTATATTTTGATTTGAATGGTGATTCAATATGCATGGTGTATGACATGGCCCAATGAAACCTATGTGATTGGATTATTATTGTTCATTGTAATACTTTGGCGTATGTGTCTATTTTAAGTTCTTCGGTTATGGTGGGTGTGCCTAATTTTATGTTTAGATTAGTTTAGTATAAATTTAAATTTACACAATGCATGTAAAAGAAGATGGATGTCGTTCATTGCAATGAAGATTGAAGACCACCCTAGGTTAATCTTGATCTTCACATTGGCTTGTGAGATCAAACTTAGATGAGGGCTTTGTCATGTCACGTTTAAATTATGTTATATATATATATACATGTGATGAATATATGCCATGATTGAATGATTTATTTTGTATCCCACGCAAACAAACAAGCCTAACCCCTGGTTAACATGGCTATCAAAATGGTTTTGCGCCTAAGGTATAGGAAGGGATTTAAAAGCAGGGACATGAGATTTCAAAATCCTTAGAAATACAAGAGTTCTATATGATATAATTGAAAAAGGAGTTTTCTACCTAAATAGCTAAGGTTAAGGACTAGCTCAGCTGACTTAAATTTGAGTGAAATATAGATCTTGTACCCATTATGTTTAAAACTTAAATTAACTTTAGGGATGTTAATTTTAGTGGGAGTATTCGAAAGACCTGTTATTAATCTTTGCATATTTTGTATGTAGACATAATGGCAACAAACAACAACACATCAACCTTTACTTTGCAATCTATCCTTGAGAAGGAGAAATTGAATGAGACTAACTTCCTTGATTGGTCTCAAAACTTAATAATTGTTCTTAAGCAAGAAATGAAGACTTACTTCCTGGATACAATGATTCTTCAAGTGCCAACATTCATTGCCCTTAGAGCACAAAATGATGCTTACGATAAGCATATAAGTGACTCAACGAACACCACATGTCTTATGCTTGTTACCATGGTTGTAGATTTGCAAAAGCAATTCGAAGCTATGGAGGCTTTTGACATGATGAGGCATCTTGAGGAAATGTTCCAAGAGCAAGCTCATCAAGAAAGGTTCTTGACAACCAAGACATTGAATGAGTGTGAAATGGCTCCTAGCACTTCGATAAGTGCACATATCCTTAAGATGAAAGGTTACATTGACAAACTTAAGACACTTGGTGCTCAATTAACTAAGGAGTTGACCACATATATGATCTTAAGGTCACTCCCAAGTAGTTGTGACAAATTCATCATGAGCTACAATATGCACAACATGGATAAGACCATCACCAAGCTTCTTGGTATGTTGAAGAATACCTAAAAGAGCATTCCTAAGACCAATGATGTGCCCATGGTTCAAAAGGGGAAAGGCAAGGCAAGGCTAAGCCAAAGTTTTTTGGTAAGGGTAAGGGGAAGTCCAAGCCCAAATTTTCAAAGACTAAGCCAAAGATAACCAAGGCAAAAGAAGGAGTTTGTTTTCATTGCAATGAAAATGGACATTGGAAAAGGAATTGCAAACTCTATTTGGAAGAGCTAAAGAAGAAGAGAATCGAGGCTTCTACTTAAGGTATTTTTGTTATAGAAATCAATATGTCTACTACTTCCTCATGGGTATTTGATACTGGATGTGGAGCTCATATTTGCATTAACTTGAAGGGATTGAGAAATAGTAGATCATTGATGAAAGGTGAAGTAGACCTACAAGTGGGCAATGAAGCAAGAGTTGTTGCATTAGCCTTAGGAACTTATTATTTAACTTTGCCTAGTGGACTCATTTTACAATTAACAAATTGTTATTTCTTACTATGAGCAAGACCATCTTTTATGTTTCTTGTTTCAACAATGATGATTTTCATTTTATTATTGAGAATAATAATCTTTCCATCTTTCATGGAGATAGACTTTATGATGTTGCAACCTTATCCTTTGGTCTCTATATTTTGAAATTAGAATAAATCAAGCCCATCTATAACATTAATAAAAGGTTAAAATCAAATGATTTAAATCAAACCTACTTTTGGCTTTGTCGTTTGGGCCATGCAAGTGAGAAACACATCTCAAAACTCCACAAACATGGATTACTTGACTCATTTGATTTCAAATCATTTGGAACATGCAAATATTTTTTGTTAGACAAAATGACTAAGAGTCCTTTACACATAAAGGTAAAAGGGCTAATGATTTATTAGGCCTAATACATACTGATGTATGTGGACCTTTTGGTTCAAATGCTAGAGGACATTATTTGTACTTCATCACTTTCACTGACAGTATATATGGATTTTTCTATCTTATGAGACATAAATCTGAATCCTTTGAAAAGTTCAAGGAATTCAAAATTGAAGTACAAAACCAACTCGGCAAGAATATCAAAGCACTTCGATCTGATCATGGTGGAGAATATTTAAGCCAAGAATTTGACAATCATCTTGAGGAGTGTGGGATTATCTCTCAATTTACTGCTCCCAGAATGCCCCAATGGAATGGCATGTTCGAAAGAAGAAATCAAACTCTGTTGGATATGGTTTGATCAATGATGAGTCAACAAATTTTCCAATCTCATTTTGGGGTTCCTTAGAAACTACTACTTTCATACTTAACCGAATTCCATCTAAAGTAATGGAAAAGACACCATATGAGATATGGAATGGGAGAAAGCCCATAATGTCTTTTGAAAAGATTTGAGGATGCAAAGCTTTAGTTAAAAGATAAGTTTCAGACAAGTTAGCACCTAAATCAGAGAAATGCATATTTGTGGGGTATCCAAAGGCAACAATAGGATACTATTTTTTCAATCATTCTAAGAACAAAGTGTTTGTTGCTCACAATGGTGTCTTTTTGGAAAAACAATTTATCTCCACAGGGATTAGTGAGAATCTGTAATACTTTACTGATTTCGACAAGATTCACTGTAGCATTTTGTTCAAGTTCGATTTGGGTTTTGGAAGTTTTAAGATGACCTTTAGATGTTCAGAATGATGATTGATGTTTGAAGAAGTTTAATGAAAATTTTAGCAATGTTTGGTGTTGTTAATCCCCAAAGTAATGGATTACTCGAGTAACGAAATTGTGTTACTCGAGTGATATAGACCACGGTTCACTCGAGTGAACCAAAATGGTCACTTGAGTGAAGTGGCATATGGCTTACTTGACTAAGCCATTTTCTTACTCGAGTAAGACATGCCTTTAGGATTATTTCTAGGAAAAATTTCACTCGAGTAAAGAAGGTTGTTACTTGAGTGAGATAGGCAAAAGGTGAAATGGTGCATTTCGACAACTGGGCCTATTTCTACCCCTCCTCCCTGATGTTCTTCATCATTTTCATGCCATTTTCACTCTTGTCACTCTCAAATTCATCTCTAAACGTCTCCCATTGCTCCTCTTTGATTATTTATCATCATTTGAGGTAAGAACATGTTTCTAATCACTCTATTTCATCATTTCCATGCTTTAATTTCTTGAATCATATTCTAGGCTGAGAATGCTCTAGCGTTTGGATATTCTGTTGATTTTGAGTTATTAGCAGCCAAAGAATGTTAGATTAAGTTAGTATGAACTTATAGGAACATGACATAAGCTTTGGTTTTGAGGATTTAAGCTGTTGGATGAAATGAGTTTGTTTTTGGGTAGGAGTGACGGTTTGAACAATTCTGAATGGACTGTTGGCTAGATTTGAGTTTGTTTTTGATGTATCTAGGTAAGAGGGACTTAGATTAACATGAATCTATATGGATTTTGAAGATTTGAGGTTGGTTATTTTAGGGTTCATACAAATCCAAATTTTGATTTGAAAATTTGTGATGATTTTGAGCTTAATTGTTGAAATGGAGGTTGAATTCATATTTAGGAGGTCGAGATTGACCAATGTGGGTGATTTGCAACGTTGGGTATTGATCGAGAAGCATTGCAGATTTTTTTGATAATAATTTTCTGCTTTAATTAGTTTTGTAATTTTTGATAAACTGGTGTCATTTCTATAATTTTTGAGGGTTCAAGCTAGATTATAAATTTTTTGAAAGAATCCGATTTTCAAGGCAAGAGCGATAGATTTCTGATTGAAATAGGTTTTCAGCATTGTTTCGAGCTTCAGTCATACATTTGCACTTCATGCATCTTTGTCCTGCCTCAGTACCAGCCTCATATGGTTGAATCTGCTTTGACAACTGTTTTAGCTTTGTGTTTCGGTCAGCGAGGTTAGCCAGCTCCAGTGAAGTGTGACTGAGCCATCTAGCTTGAACTTCTAGGTGAGCGAGACACATAGGCTGTGTCTCTTAAAATTATATGTTTTTGTTGAGCTTTGACCTTGGCATGTAATTTGGACTAATAATGGCTCAGTAACAATAAAACCTAATGTATGTACAATTCGTGATATGAAAATCTATTTTGAAATGTTTGTAGGTATTTTCTGTAATTAGGAAATTATATTATACGTATATCTCTCTGTGTTAGGCTAGTTAAATCATATTCGATAAAAAAATTTCTGCCTTGAATGTTTTTTTGCTTCTGCATTTTCAACTTTTGATATAGATATTTATGTTATTTTATTTTATGTTATTTTTGTTTAATTATTCTACTATTGTTTTTAATATTATAATTGATATTCAATAGGATAAGATAGAATCCATGAATATTTATTTGTTTCTATGTTTTTGTTTGTCGTAAGAAATTACTGTTAATTATTCCGATCTCTGACACCTACGCTACGGGGGTAATCATAGCCTTTGGTATACCATTGTCTAGATACCTAGTTACCAAGGTTGGTGGTAACACTGTGTGTTCGGACATATACACAGGATCAGGTGGCAGAGTTTAAAACCATTAGTCAATTAGGGAATTTATCAGATCTGTCTGTTTGACATTTTCTCTAGGTGTTCTAATATGATAGGGTTTAATGAATTTAGTAAATCTGTATTATTTCTCATGCTCTAGTAGTATATTGTACTGTAGTTTGACAGGGTTATCTTGCTGGAGCATATGGACTGCAATACTTGCGAATGTACTTAGATCAGTTTTTTTCTATTACATCTTTGAGACCCTTAGGGTAGACTAAGTACTATTTAGAGCCCATAAGGCTATCAGCTGTTAGCCCTTTTGAGTTTGGTACCATTTGGGCTCTTGAGGCTGCTAATTTATTTAGATATGATCTAGCCAACACAATATTAATATAATACGTGTGTGTGATCAGTAAATATCAGATTTGTTGGGTTTTTGTAAATGACTTTAAATAGTGATGGTTAGAATTCTAATCAGTTGGTATAATACGGATACGTATGTATGTATGTAGTATGCTTTATTTGTCTCTGTTGTAATAACTAGTTGTATGACATATTTGGATTGATGTGAAGGTATGTTTTAGATGTTGCATGTTTTCTTATGTACATTAGTTATTATGTTTGAATGTATGTTGTTTGCTGAGGGTGCAAATATTTTCAAAAAAAAAGAATTTCAAAAGCTATATTATATTTAGTGTGTATATGTATGTATATCAGTATATATGCATGTGGTGGTTTTCAAAAATATTTTCAAAACAATTTACGTGAGGCCTGGAGCCACTATGGAGTGTTATTTCCTCACTGGGTTCTCAACCCTTTTCTTTTTCTTATTTATTCTTAACTTCCTTTCAGGTGATTTTGATTGACTGTGATTCTTCGGCATTCGACACCCGGTGAGGTATTCTGAAGTAGCAGTTAGTGCCATTTTGTTCAGCCCTAGTTTAGATATTTTGTTAGTTGCTCCACACCGAGATACTTGTGGGTATATGGATTTGTTTAACTATTTTTGATATTCTTAAAATGATTTCCTATTTAGTAATATTATTGTTATCTTTGCTATTATTATGAAACTTATGTTTTAAAGGATTTTGGATTTTTATTTTTTATTACTTCTAAAACAATATGTCTTAAACTTGTTGATTAATTATTTAGTTATTAGTTCTGTACTTTGAGGCTCGTGCGAGATGGGCCACACTCTCTTAGATGGTTTTTCTTGTGCGCCGATCACGGTCTAGAAACAGGTCGTGATAAAAGTACTTCTTGAAGAAATAAAAGAACCACAAATAGCCGCTAAAGATAGGAAAAAGATTCAAGACAATTCACAAGATGTTGTGGAATTTGAATTTGTAACACAAGACCCAAGAAGGTACAGTAGGATTCATCACAAGCCTGAAAGATATGGATTTCTCATAACTGATGATAAAGGAATTTTTTTTGTAGATAAGATATCAATAGGTTTGCTTCCTTTTCACCTCTTTCATGGATGTTTTGCATTCATCATCATCAAAACCAAACTCAACAATCTCCCCCTTTTTGATGATGCAAAACATACATGAATTTGAACATCTAATCAATAATGATAAACAAATTGATCAAGGATTTCATTCATTGTCACTTGGTTAGTCCGACAACAATAATATGCAACAGGGATACCAATTGATAAAGCATTTAAACAAATTCATGCAACACTTTTCCCCATTTTGTAATCATTAAAAAGGTAGTCAAAATCAACATTCTCCCTCTTTTTCAAAGAAAATATGATAAATAATGTTTTAACAAAAATAGATCTCCCTAAGCATAGGAAATTATAAATCATGGAATGCTAATGTAACTCCCCCTATGAATTTCAAAAACTCAATGTATGCAATTAGTCAATCAACAAATGTATCCCCCCCTTTGAAATACAAAAGATCAACACATGCAACATACAAAAACATAATGTATATGTTGATGTGTTATGTTGATGTGTTCTAAATTTACATGTTTAATCAAGCAAGAATATATTTATTTTCATCCTTTAAATCTTTCTTTAGTGGTGAAATTCATATGATATTTGTAGGACGATTTAATTTGGAGAAAAATGAGTGGAAAAGGGCACAAAAGACATGCAAAATGGAAACGCCCCAAGCAAACATGAGAAAGCTTGAAGAAAATCAAGAAAACAAGCAAAGAAGGAGTGTCACGACCATGATGGACAACCTCACGGCCGTGACAACTGAAGAAAAATGGCGGATCTTGGATAGAAAATTGTCACAACCGTGAGATAAGAAGTGTTACTGCTGTGACATTCTCACGACCACTCTCACGGTCGTGACGAAGACTGATTTTGCACCCCATCTTGGATAGAAAAGTGTCACGACTGTGACACCTATTTGTCACTGTCGTGACACGCTATAGTGGAAGAGAGATAAAGTGATGGAAGAAACCAAATTTGTGGAGACCAAAGCACATCTCAAGGGCATTTTTAGGAGATATTTGCTAAGGTTTATGGGGGACCAAAAGGACTATAAATAGGCATTTTACACACTATTTTTTGCAACCTTGGACACTTGCACATAAGAGAAGAGAATCATTCTCTATCAATTTCCAAAGAAGATTCAAGGCATTGAAGAGGCTTTCATCATCCATTGAGACAAGCTTTCTTCTTCCCTTTTTATTTTCCTTTCTCTTTGTTTAGAATCATGTTTAGGTTTTATTTTTATTGCTCCATGTTTAGTGTTATAAAGATACTAGCTTAGATTTTGTGTTAGAGTTTAGAGATGTAAACTTTGGATTGATGTTGCCTTAATGGATGATTAATCATGGTTATTGTGCTTTTATTGCTAAATCTATTGTTGGTGTTGATTGTATGACTTGTTATTGATTGAATGATGTTGTGATTGATCTCCACGATGTTGTTTGTAACAAGCCTAAGTGATGAATCGAAAGAAAAAGCTTGTGTGAGGTCACTGGCATAAAACTTGTATGGTTTTAGGATAGAAATATACCTATGCCTACAAGGTGTTCGATGAAATTCCTCAAGGAACCTAATAGGCCTAACTTGACTAGATGAGGTCGAAAGGACCCTCCTAGGAAATGTAGGTATGACTTAAGTGACTTCGAGAGAGGCTTTGGGTTAATCTTGTAGAGAGAACACTCACACCCATTTGTTAAAACCCAATTGCATCCATTAGGTAACTAGATCCATGGTTTTATCTCGAAAGCTCTAACGTTTTCATATTATTGAGTTACTTGTGTTTAATTTCTTGCTTGTTTTATTTTCAAAACCCCAAAAACAAACAACTTGATGTTTTTATTTGCGTTCATCCTCTTATTCAACCACAAATAGACATGTTCCCTTGGGAGATGATACTTAGGAATACTCCTAAGATTTTATTACTACATCGATCCTTATGCACTTGCAAGGAACCAATCATATATACAACATAAATCAAAACAAAATTTGAGTTCAAGGAAATGGTACCACATTTGCAATTTTTTCCTTGGCTTTGATTATTGTCAAGCATATACCTCCAACATCATATTTTGCATCATCATCACTGAAGCTTGAAATATAATAAAGAATTCTCCTTGTTTCCTTTTGCTATGCTTCCTCAAATATGGCAGTCCGTTTTAACATGACCCGGTTCCTGATATTCATAGCAAATGAGTTTACTCTTCTTCTTGCTTGCCTCATTTGATTCCGTTTCTTTAAGAAATTTTTTGAACTTCTTGGTGAGATATTTAATGTCTTCAAAATCATCCTATTCTTCCTCATCTTCACTAGAACTTTCTATGTATTTGGATGCTTTGAATGCAATTCCCAACTCTTTCTTCTTCTTCTTGCCTTTCATCTCTTCATCCTGAGGTAGTGGTTAGAGGTAGAAGGCAATTCCCATCGAGTTTTTTTTTATGAGGTAGCGGTTAGAGGTAGAAGGTTCAAGACGAGCAAGTTGGTCTTAAATAGCCTTAAGAAACTCATTTTTGTCAGTTTTGAGTTCTTCTTGGCTAGCCTTGGATATTTGGAATGGCTTGAAAACATGGAGTTTTTTTGGTTTCAAGAAGTTTAGAACTAGAATTGGAGGTAGTGTTTCTAGAAAATACCATTATGTTTTGGTTTGTATTTATTTTTCTATACGAACAAGATGTTGCCCAATAGTATGGAAATGACAATTTGCAAAATTTTTTTGAGAAATAAAATTCTTGATATTAGAAGAATCATTTTCCTTGGGCATTTTGTAAGGCTGTAACTCTAAAGGTTTATCCCTTCTTGAATAACAATATTACGAAGAGGAGGATGATCAGTCTGGATGGTGTTGCCATATGCTAATTCCCATGTTTTTTGTTTATTCGGGTATGTGATGTTCTATATTGTATAGAATAATTCAAACCTTACTCAAATAGAATCTAAGCAAGAAATTGCCTGACTTTGCTGGGATCCATCGACTTCCAGAGCTATGTGTTGGAGAATTTCGGTATGAGCTTTTGAATGAATGGAAGCGACTTGAGAAGAGAGAGAGAGAAATTTATAGTGGTTCGGCCAACCTTGCCTACATCCACTACCTAAGTCTCACTTAGACTTTTCACTATCGATGATTGATTGCGGATCAATCCAACAAGGCCAATACACGAGGTTGATTCCGGCTCAACACCTCTAAGGCATCACAATGTTGTTTTATACTTAGGTTCACAACAAACCTCTACAAATGTTGTTTTCTATAGGCTTACAACAAACCTAACTCACACTCTCAAAGTGTATACAATTGGTTTAA
>CAODLS010312065.1:0-10590 GCA_948243855.1 Flueggea neowawraea
GAACTGCTAACTAGTCCTCGAGGTAGTTAGAATTCCCAAATTAGACCCCCAACACAAAGAGGTACAAAGATGTATAAAATTATAAATTTGGTCCCTCAGAACAAAACCTCACTCGAGTAACCAGAAGGGCTTATTCGAGTGACATCAATAACGACTTACTCGAGTAAGCCAGATTCGCTTACTTGAGTAACCTGTGTTCATACTTACTCGAGTGAGCCATTTGCTTACTCGAATAAGACACTGCCCAGAACATACCCAACTCGACCAAACCTCGATTTCACCGATGAAAATCGATACCTAACACCCACATTGACTCTACTCAAGCCCCTGAACTCAAATCTAGAGTCAAAATCATCAACACAACTAGGAAGCACACTAAATCAGCCTAAAACGAATGAGTTTGAAACCCATTCATAAACATGTTCAATTTATGTGAATCCAAGCCTACATTATGTGTTAATGTACTCCTAAAGTCCCAAAATCACAACCTTTAACACCCATTCTAACAGAAACAACCTACATCCAAACTTAGGAGCATTCATTCAAATCCTAAAATGCACATTCATGCAAAATGATGCAAAATGAAAGAATGACAGGTAGAGAGACGAATTCTTACCTCAAGAGACGTCTAGGAAGGAAAGAGATCCAACTGAAATGGCTTCTGGATGGAATAGGAGTGTTTTGAATGAAGGGAGACGGAGTGAGACCGAAAAAATTGGGTGGGGGTATATATAGACCCCTGCCCGAAACGACACCGTTTCACGCACTTGGTGCACATCTCACTTGAGTGACATGCCATCTCACTTGATTGACACACCACTCACTCGAGTAACGCAAATGGTTACTTGAGTAACACGTTCCCAGGTGTTCATCATGTTCATCCTAAAACAAGGCTTTCTCGAGTAACCAAATGGTTCACTCGAGTAATATATATGCCCTATCTCACTCGAGTAAGACTTAATTGCTTACTTGAGTAACATAGCTCAACATCATAAGTCACCCACTCGACACTCCAATCGATCGAGCTCGACTCGGGGCGGAACCGAAAGCTATAAAGGGTTGTATCAGAATCCGACGAGATATTACACCTATGATCGACAAGGCACCCGATGCTTCTGGGGGTAATTTGGCCTTAATTGTTTTTCCATGTATTTGAGCCCTCTATAGATTGTAAAATGAGATTAACACTACAACTCCTACAATTCCCAAAACGTGAGAATTGATATCCATGTTTGGTTTTGGAGGATAATTATCAATTTGGTTTGTGATGTGGTAATGGATACAAATAGGCAGGCACACTCGAAGAGTGTAGCAAGAACAGTTGAAAGGAATGATGATGGCATCCAACAACTATGCTCTCTCATTCTTATTAAGTCGGGTAATTATGTTGAATATTCGGCAGTTTAGTCTCATCTGTTTTTTGATTATTTGGGTATTCTTTTTCCTTTTCTTTCATCATTAATTGCATTCTATACTGTGGCTAAAAAAATTAACTACATTCTAGACCTTTGGGCGATTCTATGGATGAAAAAAGTTGGACAAAAAACATACATTACTATACCCTTAACTTGGTAGAAAAGCCTATACCAAACCCCTCAACTACACTTGTAACCTAGTAAGCCCCCGAACTTAAACATTTGTGTGATTTATAAATTTGGCACGGGAATTACAACCCACATTTAAAGAAGATTAGACCATCTCCAACCCAAAACTTTATTTTTAACTCTAAAACCTTAAAAATACAGCAGTTACAGTAAAATCATCTCTAATTCATAACTCTATTTCTAACTCTAAAAAAGAATATTCTCTAAATATTCTTTCTAACTTCATTTTCTATCATTATTTTTTCACAAGCTAAACATAAACTTAATTCTTTTTCATTATTTGTTAAATAAGATTAATCGTAAAATTTATTTTTATTTAAGAATTAATAAAAAAACAAACAACCATTACATGAAATAAAAAAGAGAACAAAAAAAATAGAGGTGGGCTGAATTAATTGATATTATATTTAAATTATTAATTTCTCCATCTCTCTCTCCCTCCCTTTTTCTCCCCCTCTCTCTTCCTCTCTCTCTCTCTCTCCCTCATTCTCCCTTTCTTTCCCCATCTCTCTCTGTCCCTCTCCCTCTCTCCCCCTTTCTCTCCTCTCTCTTCCTCTCTCCCTCCCTCCCTTTCTATCCATCTCTCTCTTGCTCCCTCCCTCTCTCCCTTTCTCTCTCTCTCCCTCCCTCTATATAATAAAAAATTAATTATTTGATATTAAATTCATATTAAAATTTTTGAATTAATGAATATTATATTTAAATCATAAATTTTACAATAATGTGTTTATACATTGAAACGTGGATACCATAAAACAAAAATATATGAAACACAAATGCCAAAATTGAATATATGCATACATGAAGGCAAAAAAAATAGAGTAAAAAATAGAGTTGCTACAGTGTACATCCAAATTTGGAAAAATAGAGTTGCTAAAGTGCACATCCAAATTTGGAGATACACGGTAATAAACTCTAAAAATAGAGATGAGAATAGAAGTGGGTTGAAGTGAATTTAACTCTAAAAATAGAGTTTTTCTCTATAAATAAAGGTGAGTTAGAGATGGCCTTAGAATTGTACATACCCTCATAAATCTTCAAGCTTTTATCCTCACACGATGCCTTCTCGAACAACAACTTGGACGATGAAGGGTCAGTCACACCATCCGCGGTGCCATGAACCGTCAAAAACGGTGCCGTAACTTTAGAGAAATTGTCCTGAACATACTGGGACATCCTAGCCAGTTCCCTCATGGTTCCAACTCGCGGCTTGCCAGTGTATCTTCTCGGGTTTGAAGCAATGATTTTGAGCTTTTCCGGGTCTTTGATGGCCTTACCGACCATTTTATTATCCGGCATTGCCGCCCAAGTATCAGCTAATCCGAAAAGAAGGCCATACATGAACAAGTGCAACTTGCTAGGCTTCATGGGTTCTGGTATGACAAGGAGTGGTGCTGAGAACATCAGGCCGGTCCACTTGCCGGGTTCGGACAGGAAGTACATAAGCAATGTTGCTAATCCACCCATTGATTCGCCGAACAAGAAGGCGGGAAGGTCCTTGTATTCTTTGCTGTACCTCATGTGCTTGAAAAATGTCAAGGACGTGGCAGCAATTTGTTCATGTCACCTTCACATTATATAAATTGTTCGCTTCAGCTTTTCTTGTGAGAAACATACAATCCAAACTTCAATCTATTTAATTGATTTACTTCTTTTTTACATTAATTTTCTATCTTTTTAACGCCAGACACGACTCTAATACTACTACATTACAAGTTTATCGGCGACAGAAATTTTCAATCATCTACGGGATTCTTCAGCTACTAGTTTGTGTAATATATAGACCATAGACGACAGCATCCGCGATCCATGTACAAAAACGACGTGTCGTTCGAAAAGTGAATTCAGCCAATAGGCTCGATAGTTCAAATTCTACATAGCTCTGTATTTAGACAGACGGCTGATCATAAGCACAGACAACAGATGCATATAAGTTTCTAACCAAAAATAACGAGAGAATTAAAAAGAAAGAAGTGAAGTTACCCATGTAGCAACGAAGACCGTCGGATCTACCATGGCCGAGAAGATCAGCCGCAAAGACAGCATAACCCCAAGTAGCAAAATTAATGCAAATCTTTTGGAACAACCAACCAGTATCAGATCCATAACCGTGAGTCATGTAAACTGATGCTTTGGCTTTCTGATCCAACGGCAGAAAACACTGCGTGAAGAGCTTCCCATTGGGGGTCTCAAAGTAGGACTTGGATTTAGTCACTCCTTGAGACGCATAGTACTCATCCTCGTGTAGCCCCAGAAGTTGGGAGGCGTTTCGGGCTTCGTCTCGGCGGACATGGCGGTGGTTGGTGGTGGGGTTGGGTTCAAAGGGTTGGGGTTGAGGGGGAGATTTGGGTTTTAAAAAGTGGAGGGATCAGCCACTACTAGAAAACGCGTCGTTAATGTGGTCGAAAGAAGATGTGCTTGATTGAATCAAATGCAAATTAACCCCTAACTTCCACAATGCATGTCGTGTCGAATTAAATTCGATTAGACAACTCTTTGTACGTGTTGAATGAATCTAGCCACTCATGCACAAAGCTAAGCGAATTTTTGGTAGGGGCTCAATAGTAGACAAGGTGACAACAGTAAGTTTGATTAGTGCAAATTTTATAATATTTTTAAAACCCTAGACGAAAATAATTTGGTGGTTTTTCATAATAATATATAAATGTAACAATATTTATTGAAAATTTATTTTTTAGTTTTTTGAGAGGCAAATCATTATTAATCGAATTTTTCTATTCAAGTTTTAATAACAAATTTATTTATCTAACTTATAAGAGGAAAAATTACTAATTAAATTTTGGACTAATTAATTCTTCAATTTATCATATCCGTATTCATATTTTCCAGTAGAAATTTTAATAGAAAATACAAAAGAATTATATCACCTTATTTGTATGCTCCTAATCTTTTGTTGTATAAAAGTCTTTTTTCCGCAACTAATTAATCCCATTTAGAAGGTAAATTTATCTAAAAACTAAAAGAATATCAAGTAAGTATGGAACACACAAACTGTCAAAAAAAAAAAGGAACCTAATATTTAGTAATAGAAACAAATCAAGCAGCCTGACAACTTCATTTTCTAAGAAAATTTGTGAAAATGTAATATTCAGTGATGGAATTATTGCAGTGCATGCATTAATATCAACAAAAGTCTTAATTTGGGAATTTAATAATTTGTAAAATAATGTGTCATTGTTATTAATCATAAATCCTGAAACTAAACTAATTAAATAATAAATAAAAAAATATAAAATTACATCTAAAAAATAAGAAATGATAAGGGCCTATTTAGTTAAAAAAATTCACTGTTTTCTATAAAATTAGAAAATAAAAATAAAAAAATAAATTTTTTTTTCATGAAAAACTAGAATTTTTCATTGTTTTCTATCACAAAAAATATTTTTGGAACTAAATATAGCTTAACCTTCTTCATATTGATTGTGAGAAACTCTTTGAGATTAAATTCCAAGTTAGTATAAAAAGCACACCAGTTGAAATTTTCGACAATAATGGAAGATTAAATTTTCGATAATAATGGAAGATTAACCTTGAAAAAAATAAAATAAAAAATAAAGTGGAAAACAGAAAAAAAAAAAATGATGTTGATACGAAAAAGCTTAGTAGAGTGGAGACATATTTTTATTGTAAAACTAATTCACACCAGAGCTGACTCAACTAGGAAAATTTAACTTAGATGCAAAGAATACATACTGTTGACGAGAAGAATATATAGATTTTTAGCCTATTAACTTAGTCTTATTTTTGGAAAGCTAATTATTATTTTTTTATGTACAATGCTTTTGTTCTTGTCAAAATATGGGTTTGCCCATGGGTTCTAACTGGAATATAATTAGTGGAATCCTAATCAATTTAGAAATCCACATTGATACTTCTGCAAATAGTTAAATTAAACCATAAAAAAACTTATTGAGAAAATTAGAGAGAGAATTTTTCTCCTGCTTCGACGTGTTTCTTGCTATTTTTTTTTCTGTGGATGGCATTTAGATTGCAAAGTAATGTTGCTCTCAACCTATCAAGTCCGTAAGTAGCTTGCAATACTAGCATACCAATACTATTTCTTGGTAATTAAGAAATACTGATTTTGTTAGTAAAACTTTATAACTTTTTCTAAATATATCTTCTAATTTATATTAATGAAATTAGTAAAAACATTAATTAAAACTCTTTATCTAAATATTAACTATTAAATTGAAAAGGATCATACCATACCTCTGTAATTTAATTAGTAAAAAGAGAAAAGAAGATTGTTACAGTTTATGATACTAAATCGGAATGTATCAATGGAAGGAGCAATGTGTTTTTATTGTTATAGATATAGAAACTTTTCAGCAATTAATTAAATAGTAACAGCGATTTTAGATTACAGACGTGTCATTATTTTCAAACCAGAAAAATCAAATTTATGTTACATTGAGAATTTTGTTAAATTCCAACGAAATATAAAATAAAAAAGACAGATCATATTGACTGGTTTGCTTATTTACGTGGTGTAAGAATTCTTCGGCATTATTGTCTAGTCTAAGAAACTATTTAATTGTATGACTAAAAGAACCTTCTAATATGCTAGTGTTCATCAAAATGAATTAGCTTAAAAAAAAAGGAATCATCACATTATTTATTCAATATTTAGCATTTTATAATTCTGAAAATGTGTATATATTTCTAAAATTTTTGTCCAACTTTTTAATATTGTGTCTAACTCATCTCTAAACGATACTTTATGGGGTGAAGATTGTCACTTAATTATAAATTCATGAAACTAATTCAACTTAAACAATGTGAGATACTTAACACATCATCTCAGTCTGAACTGGTCTAAACTACTAATGGACAAATGACAACACGTAGCCGGACACCATCCTAAATAATTGCACTAGAAGTGACTCTAATAACATCTTAATATTGAATCTAACTTACCTCTAAAAGACATGGTGAGAATTATCACTTAATTATAAACTCATAAAATTAATTTAATCTAGACAATGTGATATACATTATATAACTCACCGAAGAAAAGTTCAAATACTTGCTCCAATTTTATGGGTAGTCAATTATCAGTAATTGATTAACATGATCGTGATTTTATGCATATAGTAATGCCTTCGTTAAAAGCATGTGCTGTGGACCGTAGAAAAAATTCCATTTCGATTTTTACTTTACTTATTATTCTTTTAACGCATAAGGTATTATATTTTTCATTTTTTGTCATATATATAATTTTTCTAACTGTTAGTAAATTTATCATCATTAATTTTTTTTCCTATTTGTCTTTCAACCCCACAAGATTAAACAATTTTGGCATTAAAAATAAATCAATATTTAACAAAAATAATTAACACTATAACAATAGTGAGAAAGTTGAAAAAAAAACTATAAAAATAATATATAATATCACATACAACCAAGAAGAGTTATGTAAGGATGGTAAGGTGCTTGGGCCGTCCTTTCTCAACTTGATGTGGTTAACAAAGACAACGCAGAAGATGCTGTTTAAGCTTTTTAAAACAATATTGTTGATGATTTAGCTGAAACATTATGAGTTTTGTTCTTGATAGCTACGTTTGTTTTTCATGATTATAAGTAGGTTTTTTCATACTATTGTACGAGCTTTTTTTCATATTTTTCTTAGAACACATATTTTTCTTCTAATCAAATAAAATAACAAGGTCAACGAATTATAAAAAATATATATAATATCAAATAGTTTTGATATTGCGATGAATGACATATAAAAAAGTACGAAATTACAGTTCCGGTTTTAGTATGTTTATTTTCAATATTTGCTGATAGTAAGCAAAGTACTACTCAAATACTTGGATGCAAAATGCAAGTAATCTTCCAGTTGTTGTAGACGTGGCCCAACCCAACCGAAACCGGCGAACTGGACCTATAAAACCAGTTGAAAACCGGAATCAGACCAAAACCGTGAACTGCACAGTAAAAATCAGTGGTTCAAGGGCTGGTTCCGGTTCAGGTGTTTCCAAAACTGTTGAACTGTCGGTTCCGAACCATCAGATTGAACTGCCGGTTCCGAACCATCAGGTTGAACTGCCGGTTGATAGACAGTTCAACCCTTTAAAACCAATGGTTTTAATCAAAACCGACGGTTAACCTCTTAAACTAGTGGCATTAACCCTCTTAAACAAGTAGTTTTAACCAAAACCAAAGGTTTAATCTTCTAAACCAGCGGTTTTGATAATATTTTTCTAAAAAAATAAAAAAAAAATTGGTTTGAAATGAACCAAACTGGAATGAAAACCCTTGACCAAATCGAGCAATCCGTTGACCATATCGTTGAAAACTGAAACTGGAAGCGAACTACCCATGGATGATTTGGTTCTGGTTCAATAGTTTTGAAAACTGGAGCCACCAGTTCGTGAACCGTGATCTCCTCTAAGTTGTTGGCCTAGCTCCAAGTCCATCAATTCCTATTTCGTACAACCTAAATCTGTAAGCTATTAACCTTATTTAAAATTGATAAAAGAATTATTTTTAAATTTTAAACTATACAAATATATGTTAAATTATTAATAAAGTATACACTTCCGGAAAATTAAAGTATACAAGTGCGGAAATTATGCTAATTATTTATCTTAATGTTGGTGAATATAACCTACCTTGAGGCCCTCACCAATGGTGTAGTCAGGAATTACAAAGAGAGTGAGCGGTTTTAAACTGTAATATTTTTTAAGAAATTAATATATTAGCTACATCCTTGATAAACAATTAATATATAGATGGGTCTGCTTTGGGTGCTCCAGGTTCTTTCGGTGCTGATGGCATTTTCCGCATCTTAAAGGCTTCTCCAAAGGAGCTTTTGTTTTTTCTAGACGCGAGTCCTTTGCTTTTATTATAGAGCTCAAGGCAGCAATGTTTGCTATTAAGAAATCTACTCAGTGTTGATGGTCCAACATATGGCTATAAAGTGATTCCACTTCGTAGTTCACCTCTTCAAATCACAGACATTGGATGTGCCACAGTTCACCTCTTCAAATCATAGACATTGGATGTGCCATGGTGTTGCTGGCTCAGGTGGGCAGAATGTTTAAACTAGCTTGGTTGCATGATAGTGGTTGGATCCCATATGTATCGAGAGGGTAACAAGGTCGCTGATGCACTTGCTAATTATGGAGCACATAATCTAGGCTTTCATTGGTGGCACACTTATCGTGATTATTGTAATAGTCTTATTATGATGAAATCTCTTCTAGGGAATGCTACCGTTTCATGTAACCCTATGTGAACTCTTTGTATTCATTTTCATTTGATTTAATAATAATTTTAGAGCTAGGGAAAATGATGCAGGTGTTATTAGAGTGCCAATCTAGTTGAAATGTCATGGTGCACCACTGATTTCTTAATCTCCAATTTTTTATGAATTACATCCGTTGATAAACTACACTCTAACTTATCAAAATTTCTTGAACAAAGCATCCGAAAACTTTATTATTTTTCCCATATTTTTTTTATAGAAAATTATGACCAAATAGTTGGCTAGAACTTTGGATATGTACTCTTTTCCGAATATGATCTCTAACTTTCACATCAATATTGGATGATTCAACTAAACTTCTTAATTTATTAAGACAAATTTAAACACTATCTATATGATCAGTCAAACAAGTCATTTTATTCAATATCAAAATTGAAACTCTTAAGTATCTAGATTTCACGATAAATTAATTTTAAATATAATAAGTCAAATTTTATAACAAGAGTAGGTGATGCCCCACCTTCGTCCATCCCCCTCACACTAGTTATTTCCCTTCTGTTTGTGCGTGTAATTTTTTTTCCCTTTTTTTACAAGTCATTTTATTTGCTCTCATTAGAAATCAAATCTTCAACTTTTTAACACTGAATTAACTCTACTACTAATAAGTGACAAGCTCATTGGTAGAGCTCTTAGTTAGTAACATCTTTAAGATGATGAGTCTCAATCTCTCACGGGCACCATTTTTTTAGGTAAGTCATGATTCTTGAAATTGTATTCCTTTAGAACAAAGTGTTTTAGAAAAAAGTAAAAATTAAGTACAACTATCATGAGATTATAAGAAGCCTAAATCCTAGTTATCAAAAACCAAGAGGTCCAGTGATAAAAATAAAATCATAGAGTAACAACAACTTAGTTAACTATATTTCGCTCAAAAGCTTTCAGAGCACCGCCCATTCTTTCGACATTGAATTTTAGTAATTGTCACCCAACCTCCCTAATACGGAAAGCATATTGGCGAACAACATCCGTAGTTTTGGGAGAAGATAAAATTTGATTCCGCTTCCAAGTTCCAATAAAACCATTGATCAAACATATTCTAATCAAAATATGGCGTAGCTCATCTCTAAAACAAATATAGTCTCCGAATTATACAAATATTTATCTCTAATATTGTCTCAAGGATCACCAATTTCATATGCAAAAGTATCTTCTTGAATTTTCCACCAATCACCGCATTCCTGCAACAATCTTATGGTTGTCACTCGAATAAGATCCACATTTGATCTTAACCAAATGTATATTATCATATCATATCCTGCGAACTGCTACTTAAAGTTCAAATACTTTGATAACTTGGCTCACTCTAGAACCTCCTCAAATCAAATCTACACTAAGGCAAAATTACCATTTTGCCCAAACCAATCACAGAGGAACCAACCACCACATACTAATACTCTAGCTCCTAGAGCTAGATGAACAATTACAAAGACATACAAAATTGCAGACGCATAAATGCAATTGCCAAGAATGCCTATGAAGGAACGAAAAAAAACTGGTATAAACGTCAATACAAACAAAGAGCAGAATGAAGGAATTCATATCCAAAGAACAGAGCGTTCGCGCTCCTATCAAAACATGTTGAGTTTTACCCTCAACGAATTCAATGCAGTACCACAACTCATAATACATTCCCGGAGGAACGAAACCTGCAAATGCCAAAATCCAAAGCTAAACCTTTAGCCCAAACAA
>CAODLS010312124.1:0-10959 GCA_948243855.1 Flueggea neowawraea
TAAAAATAATACAAGGTATTAATTTGATACTTTATAAATTTAAATTTCAAGAAACTATTATCAAACCAAAAATAACAAATAAATGCTACCAATACATTTAAAACAAATAATTCAAGTTAAAAATTAAAAATAATTTAAAAAAATAATCAAGTCATGTATATTTATTAATTACTCTAACAATCTTATTTATTGAATTAAATGAGAAAGATGGATAAAAAAATAATTTTAAATAACAAGAATTAAAATAATAAATAATTTAAAGTAGAAAGAGGAATTAAAAAATATTATAACTTTAATAATAAGGACTAAAACAAAATTTTTAACTATTATTTTCAAAATTTTAACTATTATTTTATTGAGTATGAGGACTACTGATTCTCACATCCAGAATTTCTAACTCGTTCTCTAAATAGAGGACAAGTTATGAGATAGGGACACAATAACATGTCCAATCAACCCGTGTAGGAACTGATACTAGCCTAAGTGTACACACAAAACTTTGGAAATATGGTATAGAGTTTCAAAAAATAAGTGGTGAAAGGAAAAAATGTGTGACGACATCAATGTGAACGCTATTTCGTACTCAAAAGTTACATCTTGGTTGCGAGCACATAACACGAAAGTAGACGGTTCATGTGAAAATGATTTGTTTTTATTTGATTTAAATATCTAATCCTTCCACATTTTTCAAATAGAAAGTTGTGCAAAATAATTGTTATACAGTTTGTGTAAAAAAGCAAAAAGAAAGAAAGAAAGAAAGAAAGAAAAATCTCCTTTTTTTTCTTAAACAATTATCATCCTTTTGTGCAAATAATCTCATTTGTTTTGTTATCCCTTTTTTTTCTTTCTTTTCCTGTTTTTGTTGTGCGAAGAATGTAGAAACGATTAACAATGAGTTAATTATGCCGTATATCTCAAATAAAATTCAGATTTTGACAAAAAGAGTCTAAAATTTCGTAATTATCAGAATGTCATTTTTTCAATTTTCAATTTCCTAGTTACCTTTTTTTGAGTTTTTAGTTGAAAAATGGCACATATAGTCAAATAATTTATTATTTAATTTTGTCAATTTCTCTCTCTCACATCTTTCACTCTCTTCTCTTACACTCTCAGTGCTCTCATGTTTCTCTTTCTTCACCTTTCCCTTTCTTCCCCAAACAAACTCTAACCTTTTCATCTCCTCTCTTCTTCTCTCTCTCTCTTCATCTTTTTGTCATCGTGTCCATCTTTCTCTTTCTTCGACGGGAACGACGAACAACAATGGCAGATTTGGAGTGACGAAGAAACGATGGTAGATCTAGAGAGAAGAACGACGGTCGTCCACCTTCTCTCTCTCTTTGTCTCACTCAAAACATCGTCGCCCTCTCTCTCTCTCCGTGAAGGAGGCTAGCAGTGAGACTTTTGTGAAGGAGGCAACGATTAGGGTTGAAACCCTAGTTGTTGTTGTCATGTTAGGTTTTCTCAAATTACAAAAAATAATCTTAGACTTTCATGGATATTTGAATATATTTAGATATATTTAAAGACAATTGGAGACTTTTGGAGACATTTGGATTGGTTTAGAGACCATCGAAAAAATTATAAAAAATTATATAAAAATTTGTAATTTGGAGACATTTAATCTAAACAATTAATGCATCAAAAATTTACTAAATCAAATTTTACATAAAAAATTGTGATTTGGGACATTTGGATACATTTAGAGATTATCATAGACCTTATGGAGATCCATTTTTTTTTCAAATGAAATTTATCTTTTTTGCAAAAAAATCAATTTCTTGGAAAAATATCTTGATTTCTTATGAAGATGGAATTTGTAAAATTCAGTTTGTTTATCTGATATTTTTATATTTAAAATTTTAATTTTTATTTATTAAAATTTAAATTTTACTGTTGTATAAATGTTAAATTTTTCCATTAACAACCGATTAGGATGAGTTCGCAAAAGCCCAGTGTAGTTGTCTTGTATGAGTTGGGTCTGGTCATGTCCGAAAGATGTATGGACCGCAGATAATCCATTTTAAACAAGTTCATTGTAGCCAGGGAATTTTAGTCTAGTCGAAGCTTGAACTCAAATTGAAATGTATGGCGTTGGCAAAGCCAGGGAACGATTGATTGCGTTATCGAGAAACAAGGATACGAATTATCTTCCACAAACAAACCGAATCAGAATCATTATTAAGTACATGGAGATGACAATTTGATCAAATAAGGTAACAAGTTCAAACAGTTCTTACTGTAAGAAACCAACAAATTAACCATAGTTGAGGCGGAAAATATCATTCTGCACAAAAAAGCTTCCTTGTAGCGTCGGAATCAGGTAAAACATCTGCAGCATAAATCAAGTTTCGGTTATTAATAGACCCTTTCATAATCTGTATTTGAACAACGGTAGCTATCAGCGTTGCCAATCCTGATCATAAACATATTATAGGTTTACCTGGCTAAATCTTAACTGGTGCTCCTCCCCTGGCAATTGGATGCCGCCACAAACAAAGATGACGATGCTGCCGGCGGCGGCCGATGAAGGCTGTACGTCAGTGGTGCTAATAACATGCTTGCATTGGTCAAACGGTAAGCTATTTAGCTTGTGAGAGATATTGTCAACACCCAGTATCTTCTGACCCTCAAATGTGAGCATGGAGGTTGGCTGATACAGGGAAGCCAAAGAAGACCTATCATTGTCAAAAAAGTGATAGTAATGATCCACAAATGCCTTCCCCACCATTTCAACCTGTTCTTCCATCTTCTCTCTCTCTGTATTCTTTTCAATTCCTCTCCTCCATCACCACGCTATATTAACATGTATATATACTATTTTATAGGCCAGTGCAATAGAATGTGACATTTGGATTAAGGAAGTAAAGCAAAAGGAAAAGGAAAAAAACAAAAAAGATTGGTATGGTCTGACAATTGTCTCCCTAGTTGGACAATCAAGCCCCTGTACATTCTGAGCGTTGTTGGTGATCAGTTCCATGAGGTAAAGGGGCATTAATGTCCTCTTGAGATGAGAATCGGAACCGCTGTGTTCTTACGCAAAGCTGAAGTATTTGAAATAGGAAAAATAAAATAAAATAGTTGTTTGAATCAACCGAACTTTCGGCCGTCCAGATGTGCTTTAGATGCTAGCTTCTGTAAATGTTCATGCGTTCAGGAACGGAAGAGGGTCCATTTGTAGAAATGAGAAAAAATGACTGCCCACAGAGACGGTTTTGACGATGAAACCGCGGTGGGCGTATTGAAAACGGTCTTGGAATGTTTCCTTTTTCGCTATTAATAATGGAAAGCATGGCATATATACTTCTCTTCCTTGGGAAGAACCACACATCCCATAGGCCGCCCTGCGTACACACACAGAAAGGTGTTGCCAAAAGTTGCCCGGAAGGACCGTTAAGATCCACATCATAGAACTAGGCTGGATTCACACCGAGCCGAGCCGAATTTTGAAGTGCTCAGGCTCGACTCAATAACAAATATATTGAGCTCGAACTTTTAATTCCATTCAGCTCGGCTCATCAAGCTATTTAAAAGCCTCGCGAGCTCGACTCGTTTAAATGTCTCACAAGTTGGACTCATTTAAGGCTCGTTTAAGCGTCTTGCGAGTTCGGCTCGTTTAAAAGCTCATTTACAATTACAATCAAAAGTTAAAACACCAAGTCTTTAAACAAAAATTTAAAACATAATCCAAACATAATGTATACATGCAATAAGGTATATGTATAATAAAGAAGGGACAAATTATTGTAGACGATCATTAGTTCAACATATACATCAAATAAGATATATACTAATACTATAGTATTAATATATAAAAAAAGTTAAGAACTAAAGAATATTGTTTAGGATATAGAGTTATATTATAATAATTAAATAAAATTATGTTATATATAAACCATTATTTTACATCAATAATATAAAAGTAAAATAGGAGATGCCTAATATTTAATGTATATATTACATAGATATATATTATATAAATAATATAAATGATCATGTTCACGAGTCTACAACCAAGTTTGTTCGCGAGTTTTCGAGCCGAACTTTTGGGTGTTCAAATTCAGTTTGTTTATTAAAACGAGCAAACTCGACTCATTTATTATCGAGCTGATTTGTAAACAAGCTTTTATCTAGCCGAGCTCCAAGTCACTCGCGAGCGGCACAGCTCATTTTCATCCATACATAGAACATAGTGTTAATTTGCAGGAAATTCTGTGCCTGAAAAGAGATGATAAAAACATGAAAACATTCACAAGAATCATGCCCAGTGCTTCTCAGATACGTTTTATACAAGTCTTCATTGGCGCATCTATGATTTAACAAGAGAAGACAGAGAACAAACAGCGATGTACATGTGCAGGTCCAGCCCTCTGTTGAACAATTCCTGCAACAGGTCCCGGGATGCACACAACTGCGAGTGAAAGCAACAAGCCACACCAAGGTATTGCCTTTCACTCAATCAGACCCATAAGAGTTATGCATAAGTTAAGTCGTCATAGAATTCGGCACAATGGGGATGGACCAATAGTAGCAAATCATTGGGTCAAACGCTAACAAATTACACATGAAGATTCCGATCTCTGAAAAGAACTATAAATCTAGTCCACCCAAATCCTTCACTAAGGAAAGAAGAGCAAAAAAAAGGCCCAAAAATTGTCACTACAAGGATAGCTTCAAAATAAACTGGGTTTCTGTCAAAATTCCCAATCCATTCAAGAACTTCACAGATATCAAAGTGATGAAAAAACCACAGATTCAGAATATAATAACAGAAAATGTAAGTTTCTTGATAGAAGAAATTCCTGTGCTGATAAGACAAATTCCAGTTAAAGCAAGATGCTCAGTTTTACAACATTTTAAATACCCGACAATTCAAGAGTAAAGAACTAAAGGTGATAGAGATAGCAAGGTGCACAGGACAACAATATATGTGCTGAAAAAAAACTGAAGGATATTTTAACAAGTATGATTGGGTCTTAGGACAAATGTGATTTCACATTTCTTTTATTTTATTTTTTTGATCTGGAATGAGAGCTCACGTTTCAATAAATGATTTTGTGATTCACCAGATTCAAAATTTGCTAACGAAGATTATTGAAGTTGACCATAAACAAATGGACATCATCAAGCTTGTTGTAATTTATAAGGACCCATGCTAATCCTACAACATATTTTATGACCCCGCTGGCTCTATTTAAAGCAAAGCCTCCTGCCCAGAAACACCACCAGGAGTAGGATAAAGTAAAATTCACAGATTTTCAAAACCATCTATCAATACAGTACATAAATAGCAAAACAAGTATGACCAGACTGATATTCATTCAAAGGTAACACCAAGCACAGGATTGAAAACTGTGGACACGTGTTCAATAAAAACTATTAAACCACGGAGCATTCATGCTGTGCATTCGCAGAAGAGACTTTCTAATTTCCAGCATTCAATCTTAGGTATCAAAAACCTCTTGTCAACTGTGCGTACTCATTTTCAAGCAAATTTAACAATCAAGCATGAGAAAAAAAAAAACTCTTTGGAAGCACATAACATATGGATTCCGAAAGCACAATCAAACAATATGTCTATGACTCGCAAGGCTACTCAAATAACAAGCTAGAAGCATGTTTCCAGCATGACAAATCTATTAGCACAAAACTGTTTGCGCAACAACGAAGCACAGTCAATCATAAGCTACAATGCAAGTCTAGCTATCATCTCAAGGCAATAAAAAGCATAAAAACATTTTTAGTCCTTATACCAAAGCAAGTTCTGAAAATTGAACAGATCATCACCTCTCAGTCACGGCGTGCTCAGTTCCAACTGGAAGGCCAGAAAGCATGAATTCCATAACCAGTCTTCCAATTATCCAAGTAAACTACCTTCCTAACAGCCAAAAACGACACAAAAATGGCAATAATCATAATCAGCCTCTGCACCTTCAAGTTCCTAACACGAAAAAGCAAATGAGTGACTAACGCCAACAACAAACCAACAATGGTATACAAGAAGCCCACTGCAAACCCCTCGGCTCCAAGCTGCATCCCAGACCCCTGGTAAAAGAAAATCAGCTTGTTCGGATCGTTCCGGTCTACCAAAAACATAGGCATCTTCCTAATTATGTTGTGCATCGAACCAGAAACACTGAAGAAGTAAACAAAAATGGCACCGCTCAACCACAACTTCCAATCGTGCAGCAACGTCTCGCTAGTCGACACCTTCTTGACCAAAAACGGAGTCCAGATCAGCAACATTGCAATCAGAAGCATCATCTGGTTCTTCGAAAGAATCGGAGGCCTATGGATGGCCCCAACCATAAGCTTCGTTCTCGATTGCAAAATCTGACATGGATTCGGCCACTCTGGCGAAGTCCCCCTGGTCCATTTGGTCCGAATCTTTAGGGTTCTTGACATCGGGACCGACAAGACGAATGTGAGGGAGAGAGTTGACGCCGAATAGAGCGAAGGGGGATTGGGACTCTTTGAACTCGATGTCGCAGAAGAATAGCTAGCCGTTGTTAGGGTTGTTGGTGATGAATGAGGTGGCGAGAATGGAGAACTCGAGGTGCAGGTCTTGGAGGTGGAGTTCGGGTTTGTCATGGAGCTGTTTGGCGTCGAAGAAGATGAGGAGAGAGTACGGGCGTGGAGTTTTGGTTGAGGTTAAGAAGCGAGAGACCACGTGGCCATCGAGGTGGGTTATCCCCGTTTTTGATTGGGATTGGAGGGCCAGGAGGTCCGCCACGAAGTCTGCCTCTGAATTCATCGCGGCTGCGCTTAGAGCGACGGCGAGAAGCGTCGCCAACAGGAGGAGGTGTCTGGGGTTTGGGGATATCGCCATTTTGGGAGTGAAACCAAACTATGGGTCTCTGCGAAGATGAACCGGTTACAGCGAGGTAATTGAAGAGGAGACTTTGACTTTTTACGAGTCTATTGGTGTAATAACCAATGAACAGCTGACAGCTGTTAAGTTATTTCATCTCTTCCCCATTAGAATTTGACAACCCCGCATGCGAGGGCAATTGCAACGACACCGTTGCCTGTATTTTTTTAATACTACTAGAATTCCAATATTAAGCTTTTGTAAGTTGGTTTGTCAGGTTTGAGTCCCATCTCCAGCATTTGATCATGGAGTTTCATTGCTTTTCTCGGTTCCTTTGCACCGCAAAGCGCGCGAATCACTGTTGTGAAGCTCTCAATGGTCGCTAAGTTCAGTTCTTTCACGTAATCAAACAGTTCAAGTGCTTCTTCAACTCTTCCTTCCTTCACCAATGCATCGAGAAGAATGCGCTATATGTTATTGCATCCAAAGTTACTTGTAATTTCTCCATCTTGTTGTGCAGTTCAAGAGCTTTGTCAATCTGTCTGCTATTGCAATAATGGTGGACTAGAGAGCAAAAGTACGATGAATTCGGTAGTAACCCTTCATCAATAACCCTATTGAGCAGCTCCTCCACTTCTTTCCATCTCTGTTTACAGCATTGTAATGCTATGAATTTTGACAAACAAGGCATACGAGGTTTGAAACCTCCTTTCATCATCTCTTTCAATATCTCATATCCTTCTGCAGATTGATCTTGCTCACAGATGAGATCCACAAATGCACCACTAGCACTATCCTTCATTTTGATTCTCCTATCCATCATTAGACGGTATAGATCAACTGCTTCAACTAATGTTCCATCTCTTGACAATGTCTTAAGCATGTATCCATAAGTCACATCTTGCAATTTAATCTTCTCACTACAAGCTCTCTTGAAAAACATCAATGCTGCATTTAGCTTTCCCAAACCACAAAGCTTCTGAATGATGGAATCACTATCTGATAAAGGATACTTCTTCAGTAAATCTTTCTCCACCAAAATAGCAATTGTTTGATCAATAATTACATATTTCCCATGTTTACAAGCTCCATCAAGTACTGAGCTATAGGTACAAAAACAGGGCTTCAGTTCTCTCCTACAAATCTCATTTATCGATCAAACGCAGCTCCAAAGTCCCCAATTTTGCCATAGTAATCTACAACAATGTTATACATAACAGAATTATAAATACCCATGTCTAACATCTTTGCAATTCTCTCAAATTTCTCATCTTTACATAGAATCTGTGCAACCAAGGACCAAGTAAACTTATCGGGCAAAAACCCATCTCGAATCATGGCACCTAAGAAACACCAAGCTAATTTAATCTGATTTTCTCTCTGCAAAACGTCAAGAAGTTAATGACTAACACGAACTGAAGCAGTACATCCAATCTCTCTCATTTTCCCTAACATCTCCAAGGCCTCCTTAAACAAGCCCTTACTCGAATAACATTCGAGAACAAAGTTTAACGCATTAAATTTAGAATCTTTACCTCTGCATGCTAGAATCATGGTGTTTCCAAGCACCGAGGCAGAGTGAGTTTGAAGCAGTGAATCCAACATGGGCTTTACAGACTGTGCAAGACCTGCCTGAACACAAACTTGGATGATATGACATCTTGATTTGAGGTCTGGTTGAAATTGAAGATTAGATGTGACCCAGTTGAAGAAGTTGAGAGAGATTTGAGGATGGGTTTGCGTTTTGTGAAGGATTTGGAGGAAGAGTGGAGGGGTTAGTTTGGAAGACAGATTGAGGTTTTGGAGAAGAGAGAGGCCGTTTTGCATTTGTAAAAGAACGGTAGAGACTTGGGAAACCAGTTGGTTATGCTTGATTTGGGTTCTCCACTGGGTTGAAGTGCTTCTTGTTGAATGTGAATACGAAAGTGTTCTTGTGGAGTTCAAGAACCAGGAGGGTCGAAGCATCCCCCTCCCCAGCTTGCGTGAGAGGAAATTAGTCTTCAATTTCATGATTTCCAATTGTGACTCCAAAACGATATCGTTTGTGCTTGGGGACACTAAGGTCGGAGTTCCTCAAAGACCCGAGTGCAGCGGTTTAGAGGATAATTTCTGCTTTCGGCTCAGAGGATAATTGACATATATTTCACCTTGCACTTGGACGAAAGTAAATTGAATATTTGATTTAGTAAAAAAGATGTACAATACATTTTTGCATTTTAAGAACACTGCTTTTATTAACTCAGTAGTTAAGGTAAGCGCGCCTGTCTGGTACAGAGTTATATAACACTATTTAATTTTTTATTTGGATATAAATTTAAAATTAAGTGGAAGTCCTTCAAAAAAAAAAGTGGAAGTTTAAAGGGGAATTACTCAATGATGGTCGAAGTTGCATCATATAAGCGATTTTTTTGTATATGGGCGTGATTATTCAAAAATGGTGTGGGAGGCTATTTGGAATAATGGTGATGGAAGAGTACTGTGATCTAAACATATTGTACTCTGCCTAAAAGATAGACATGCAAGTTTTTTTCTTAACAAGGTTTACTATGGTCACGAAATCATAAAATTTTATGAAGACATAAAGAAACGAGACAAATGCAATGAAATTCATCGCAGAACTCTTATTTTTTAAAAAATTTCGTGTGGATTTTGCGTCATTTAAGAAAAAGGGATTTTGGAGCAGTTATTTTTACAAGAGGGACAATTTATGAGCAGCTATTTAAACACCAGGTGTACTATAGATTAGGAGGCTCATTAGTTTCAATAAGAGTAGAGTTTGGATCTGATTCCTTTTGCCTTTTGTTTTTCCCAAATTACAGTTAATTTTATCAACAATTACTTTGATTTCAGGTCATTCTATTATTTTTTATTACCGAAGTTTATAAAATTGACCAACATGTCATTCGGGCTTATAAAATGGACCGACATATCATCAATTCTTTATATATTAAGATATTATACTGACAAAAATGAGATAATAAAATTTTTAAATTATCAAGTGACTATTCTGAATAATTTTTCATTTTAATGACTGATTTGAGCTGAATCACAAAGTGTAACCGATTTAAACTGGATCACAAACTTTAAAATTAACTCCCCAAACAAACTTTTCTGGCCGGATGCAAAGTTCAACTAAAAAGATTGGTTTCATATTTGTTAAAACATTAGCCTGTTGAAGAACAGGACATATTTGTTCCAAAAATAAAACTGTACGACTTCACCAGGAGAAACTATTAAGCTCATAACTCTGTAACTCTATCCAAAAAAAGCACCCACAACCTTATACATTCACCTCAACCCACATTCATCTTACCCGAAACCCCTGTTTTTCTTTTCATATTTTATTTTCCTCACAATCGATTTCTTTCAGAAGAGCAGCAGAGATGTATTGGGGAAGCCACTCATTCTCATTAACTTGATAATTACAGGAGTGCAAGTTATGGTTTATATACACGAGACATAAGCAGATTCGAAAGAACAAAAAAAAACCACGAAGATATGAGTTGTGACAGCTCAGCACTAACGGAGAAACTAACAGAGACTAACCCACTTTATTGACTCGACTCAGCAGAGAAGTATACTCTCCTCACAACTCACCACAGAGTGGTGATGTTTTCTTCAAGCATCAACAATCTCTCCCCTCTCAGTAGTAGCAATGACAAACTCAGGTTTCACAGAGAAAGAACCGTCAATTGCATTGGGTTGCCCCAATGCCTTCAAAGCCAAGTGTGCTGCTTTCTGCCCTGATATCATCATCGCCCCAAATGTTGGACCCTGCAATATTACCCCCCAAAGGAACAGGTTAAAAATCAAGCTCATGTTGTTATAATTATGTCCAATTAATCAATTCAATTATAAATAATTCAAATTCTTGGTCAAGTAGTACAAAAATTGAACTTACCATTCTAGGGGCTCCATCAATTTCAGCAACCTCCATGCCAGTAACAACCATACCAGGGACAATCTCTCTTGTAAGCCTAACGATAGCATCCTCGGCTGCATTCATGTCAAGTGCCTTCATCCCTGCGACAATGTCGATCAAACCGATGCTCTTCAATCTCTTCACACCGGTGGCTCCAAATGGCCCATCATGCCCACAAGAAATAACCACTACCTTAGCCTCCATCACATTAGGATCCATACAAGACTGT
>CAODLS010312136.1:0-22348 GCA_948243855.1 Flueggea neowawraea
AAGAGAAGAAGCTTGAAGTCCTAGAGTAAAATTTGCCCAATGAATGGGCTAGGAACGCCACAAATGCTCAAAGGGAGGCATTCGAAAAGAAAAAGAATGACTCCAATGATGTTATATGTCTTATGTTGGCAACCATGAGTCCAGAATTGCAAAAGCAATTCGTGGATATGGAAGCCTTCGAGATTATGACTCATCTCAAGAAAATGTTCCAATAGCAATCCCGTCATGAAAGGTTCGTGACAACTAAGGGGTTGACTTCTTGCAAAATGGCTCTAGGGACTTCAGTAAGCGTCCATGTACTCAAGATGAAAGGGTATATTTTTACTCTTGAAAAACTTGATGTACCAGTTCACAAGGAACTAGCAACCGACTTCATTTTGGGGTCACTACCCGAAAGTCATGACCAGTTTGTCATGAAATTTAACATGCATGGGATGGATAAGTCTCTTGCTTAACTGTATGAGATGCTTAAAAATGCTGAGCAAAACATCAAGAAAACCAATTACATGTTGCTGGTTCAAAAGGGTAAAAGGAATGGTGGAATGGGGAAAGGCAAGCCAAAGGCCAATCCCAAAGACAAGGTTGGACCTCAGTCTAAAGGCAAGGAGCCCAGGGTACCTAAGGTATTGGAAAATGAATTGCCTACTCTACTTAGAAGAACTAAAGAAGAATGGAGGCAGGTCTTCCACTTAAGGTATCTTTGTTATTTAAGTCAATCTATCTATTTCTGCATCATGGGTATCGGATATTGGATGTGATTCTCACATTTGTTCAAATGTGCAAGGACTCATAAATAGGAGGATCTTGGTGAAAGGTGAAGTCGACCTAAGAGTTGAGAATGGAGCAAATGTTGATGCCCTAGAGATAGGGGATTTTCATTTGACTTTACATAGTGGACTTGTAATTCTTTTAAAGAATAGTTATTATGTTCCTGCTATGAGTAGGAATATTATTTCAGTTTCATGTTTGGATTTGGATGGATTTAGTTTCATTATTGAGAATAATGTTATTTCAATTCATCTTGATAACATTTTTTATGGTAATGCCTTGCTTAGTAATGGACTTTATAGCCTAGAGTTAAATGACCACAAGCCCATTTATAACATTGATACAAAACGGGTTAAATTGAATGAATTAAACCCAACATACTTCTGGCATTGTCGTTTAGGACATGTAAATGAGAAATGCATCTCAAGACTCCATAAAGATAGAATTCTTGGCTCATTCGATTTTGAATCTTATGAGACATGTGAATCTTGTTTACGTGGCAAGATGACTAAAAGTCCTTTCAACAAACAAAGTAAAAGGGCAAGTGACTTATTGGGTCTAATACATACCGATGTATGTGGCCAATAAGCACATCAGCTAGAGGTGGTTATAGCTACTTCATTACATTCACAGATGATTTCAGTAGATATGGCTATGTCTATCTAATGAGACATAAATTTGAGACCTTCGAAAAGTTCAAAGAGTTCAAGAATGAAGTGCAAAACCAACTTGGCAAAAGTATAAAAGCCATTCGATCAGATCGTGATGGCAAATACTTAAGTCAAGAGTTTGATCAACATCTAAAGGAATGTGGAATAGTTTCACAACTCACTCCTCCAAGAACACCTCAATGGAATGATGTGTCCAAAAGGAAAAATCAAACTCTATTGGATATGGTTCAATCTATGATGAATCAAACTGATCTTCCAATTTCCTTCTGGGGTTACGCCCTTGAAACTGCTGCATTCCTACTAAACAGAACTCCAACTAAAGCAATTGAGAAGACATCATATGAGATATGGACTGGGAAGAAGCCCAATATGTCTTTTTTAAGAATTTGGGATTGCGAGTCTCATGTTAAGAAATTAACATCAGATAAGCTAGCACCCAAAACCGATAAATAAGAGACTAAAGGATATTACTTTTACAACCCAAGCGAGAACAAAGCTTTTGTTGCTCGGAAAGCTGTTTTCCTTGAAAATGAGTTTATTTTCAAGAAAAACAGTGGGAATAAACTACAAATTGAAGAATTTCAAGAGCCACAAACTCCAATATAAGATAGTATGGAAATGAAAACGGATTCACAAGAAGTTATGGAACCCGAACCCATTACACAAGGCCTAAGAAGGTTCGGTAGGATTCGTCACAAGCCTGAGAGATATGAATTTCTCATAACTGACGATCAAAGTATAGTACTAGTGGATCAAAACGAGTCCACTACCTACCAAGAGGCGATTGAAAGTCCTAATTCAATTGAGTGGCTTGGAGCAATGGAATCTCAGATGCAATCAATGTATGATAACCAAATATGGACTTTGGTTGATCCACCTTAAGATGCTAAGATCATTGAATGCAAGTGAATTTTCAAACAAAAGGGATAGTACCTTCAAAAGTAGACTAGTGGCTAAAGGTTTTAAACAAACTCATGGTATTGACTATGATGAAACTTTTTTGCCATTAGTCGTGCTCAAATCCAGTAGGATTTTACTTGCCGTAGCCACATATTATGACTATGAGATATGGCAAATGGATGTCAAGATAGCTTTCCTTAATGGAAACCTCCTCGAGGATGTTTACATGCAACAAACCGAGGGCTTTGTCGATCCTAAGAATCCTAATAAGTTTTACAAGCTTCAAATATCGATTTATGGATTGAAGTAAACATCCTGAAGTTGGAATATTCGCTTTGATGAGGCAGTCAATGAGTTTGGTTTCTTAAAGAATGAAGATAAGCCTTGTGTGTACAACAAGAATAGTGGGAGCGTAGTAGTATTTCTGATTTTATATGTCGACGACATCCTACTCATAGGAAACGACATCCCAATATTGTTAAATATTAAGCAATATTTATGTGAAGCCAAAACTATGCTGGGTATAAGGATCTATAGAGATAGATCACAACGACACTTGGGACTAAGTTAAGAGAAGTACATAGACAAAGTACTAAAACGGTTCAGTATGGTTGACTCTAATAAAGGTTATATACATTTATCACAAGGAGTTGTTCTAAGTAAGAAGGATGATCCTTCTACAAGAGAACAAAAGGAATACATGAGTAAAGTTTCATATGCTTCGGCTATAGGTTCTATCATGTATGTTATGTTATGTACTAGGTTGGATGTCGCACATGCACTAAGCATGACAAGCAGGTTCCAACAGGATCCAGGTGAAAAACACTGGACTGCTGTCAAAGGGATCCTTAAGTACTTACGAAGGAGTAAAGGATTATTCTTAGTGTACGACAGACATGAAGAGCTCATTGTAAATGGTTACACTGATGTTGCCTTCCAAACTGATGTCGAGGACTCAAAATCATAATCTGGTCATGTGTTTTGTCTGAATGGAGGTGTTGTAAGCTAGAAGAGCTCTAAGCAAGGCATCGTTGTTGATTCTACTACAGAGTCTGAGTATATTACAGCTTCAGAAGCTACACAAGAGGTTGTTTGGATTAGGAAGTTCAATACTGGATTAGGAGTTATTCCAAGCATCCTAGATCCAATTGAACTCCATTATGATAACAACAGGGCCATCACACAGGCTAAGGAGTCCCGATCACACTAGAAATCCAAACATATACTCAGGAGATACCATCTCATTCGAGAGATCGTTGAGAGAGCTGATATGAAGATATGCAAGATTCCTAGAGAAGACAATGTATCAGATCTGCGAACCAAGCAGTTAGCTAGGCCAAAGCATGAGGGTCATGTTAGATCCTTCGAGCTTAGGATTATGACCGATTGTGACTAGTGCTAGTGGGAGATTGTTAGTGTAAGCCTTAGCCCCAAGTACATTGTATCCAGTTTATATTTTATATATATGTTATGGGGCATTATTTTATCTCTTTATTATTCCTGTGCATATTTAAATTGATAAAATGTTCATAAATAGTGATTCTGCTTAAGTTATCAAATATGTGATTTGGATAGTAAAACCTTGAAGCATAAAAGAATATTATTCTAAATATTTCTAGTAGATTATTGTCATGGGAGTGGCAATAAACCAAGACTAGTATGTGCTCTGTGAGGTGATCATGTTTTACTGGTCATAGGATATGTGATATCAATTATAGAACATAGAACATGTTAGAGAACAATGTTTTGGATCGATCCGCTTATAAGAATACTACATGGTTGAAATGTCATAAGTATTTCTCACACAATGCTTATACTTGAAACCCTCAACCTAAAATCACTATGTATTCTTGGGTGATTTCTCGTATACGTTGACATACGCCTAACGTTATTCGTAAATGAATGACAAGTATGGGTATGATTGGGTATACCAAGAGTCATGCTAAGAAACATGAGTAAAGTGAACGGATTGCCCCTCTCGAGAAGAGAAAAAATATCACCGGACACTTGATTAGTGAAACTGAGTAGCGTGTGATCACACCCAAATAAGATGATAAGTGTTATCATTTATTTGACTTAGTCAGGATCACTAAAAGATCAAGGAAATAATTTAGCATAAATAATGGTGACTCGTTTCATGCCTTATGCTAATTCAGATATCGGGAGGTAAAGGGTTGTATAAGATTATATTTAGGTTACGTTGATTTGTAATTGACATTCACTTCAATTTGGGTAATCATAATGTCTTGCTAGAGACTAATTATGATTTATGGGCTTTAAATTAATTTTGGGGTCCATTGACAATATTGAATGAACTTACAAGATTGCACACAATAAAGGTCTGGGTTAGGACTAAGGCTAATTTTCTTGTCGGGCCATTAATTTATGTTAATAATTAAAACATAATGAGGTGGGCTCAAGGTGAATTCAGCACACTCATTTTTAGGCCATAAAGAATTATGAATTCGGCCTACTAATGTTGTTTTAATTAAAAGGTTTAATTAAGTAATTGAAAGGGAATGAAGAAGAATTCTTGTTTAAGTAGGACTTGTTCAAGAAGCAATCTCCTATTTTATAGGAGGAGAGAGGCCGACCACACTAGTGTGCAAACTAGGGTTTGTGCAATGAGAGGGTGGCGAAACACAAGTTAATTCCAATTAGGTTTGGTCTCCTATTTTTTTAGGAGTTTTGACCGGCCACAAATTGCTTGATATCTAGGGTTTTATTTGTGAAATAAATACTCTAATTATGGGAAAATAGGTCACGGCAGAAAATACACCAAACCCTAAATAGGATTTCGGAAATCCCTCACTCTTTCCGTGTGCAATTCTAGCTGAAACACAAAAATCAAGAAAAGATTTCTTGAGTTCTAGCACATGTGATCCTAACCCTTTGATCTTGTGTGTGTGTGAGAGTAGAGGGGAGTCGTCGTTTGGCAGTCCCTAAGTCAATAACAATTCGACATTAGCTAAGGAGAAAAGAGATCAACTTTCGATCCAGGCTCTTTTGGTGTTTGCTGAGATTTGGTCATCAATGTGAAAGATAATAAAAAATATGCACTTAATTTAATATGATTATATTATCATACTTGGATCTTGTGGCGTGTTTCTTGTGTTCTTCCACTGAGTATAATGTTGATTAGACGCATAAGAAACCCAATAGACTCTTAAGGTTGCTAAATTATTTTGATATGATCTAGCCAGCACAGTTCTAATATAGTACGGGCATATGATCAGTCATCATCAGCTCTGCTTATCATTTGGAATGATATCTGCATTGCATGATGTTTGAGTTTGAAAACGGTTTGTGATTTTTGACTCTAAAAGGATTCGATATTTCTCACTGGTAATGATTTGGAATGATTTTCAAACGAATTTCGAAGCTATGATACTATATCTACTGTGTATACGTATATACACCTATATTTGCATGTGAAGTTTTCTAAACATTTTCAAACTGTCTTTGTGAGGCATGTATGAGGCAATCTGGAGTGTTGTTTCCTCACTAGGGATTTTTACTGTTGACTCTCAGTTTTGATGATTTTAACAAAACATGTGAAAAAGTTAAGCAATGCATGTTGTAGCCAATGATAAGCACATTGCAGTATGATCAACTCACGTTCCGTATGCTACAAGTCAAGTTGAGCATAATAACGGAATTCTGGGTTTTCCAGTTGAGGTACAAGTCATGCAACACAAGGTACAAGTCGCGTTATTGAGTTGAACTAAGGAGGCAGTAGGCATCTAAAAACTACAAGGCATATTGCATGAAGCTCAAGTCATGTTATGTGAATGATGTGTTCTCGGCATGAGCTGCACTTATCTACAAGTCACGTTGTAGAGCGTACAAGTCATTTTATGTGAATGAGGTGTTATCGGCATGAAATGCACTTGTATACAAGTCACGTTGCAGACTATACAAGTCACATTGACAAGAATGAGCATCAGACTTGAAGTCGACTTGAGAGCAATGGAAATCAAAGTTGCACTATGCTTCAAGTCACGTTGTGAGTAAAGGAGTCACCTTTGAAATCTTTCCTCAATATACGTTGCACGCAGATACAAGTCACGTTGTATGAGGTGATGTCAGCTTATGACAAGTCGGTGCCTCGGGATTCAAATTTGAATATTCTCTGATGTTTGACGCAATCACATGACAGAGTCAAAGGACAGATCTTTGGAAGATCGACAACGCACGTTGAAGGTTGAAGCGCCATATGCAACGCACATTAAGGCATGATCAATGCACTTTGCAAATGGACACAAGTCGTGTTGTACGAAGGAAATTTCCAGGTGTGCATTCTGGATGGAGACTAAAGTCACATTGCATACACACAAGATACATTACATTGTGCAACATTTGATGCCGAAGCATCAGAGTTGGATGCAAGACACATTGAAAGAAAGGAAGTCACGTTGTACGTCAATGGGACATCTACAACGCACGTTGCATGAGTTACAATGCACGTTGTATTAGGATGATGTCATCAAAATTAGAATATCTTTCTTGTCTCTGAACGGCTCTTTCAAGTCTCACAACGGGTACATTATTTAGTCTACCTATAAATAGAGGTATGCACTTCAGAGACAAATAGAGAAAGCATTGAGAGTGTGCCCAAGCTTTACAAATTTCATTCTTGACTTTCTTTCTCTAAGTGTTTTCAAGTTCTTACACCACAACTAAGCTTTTGTATTGCTATGTTCTTTGAGATTTTGTGTGAGAAGATCATACTCATTATGTTGAACATTGTGTAAACAAGCTTTGGTTGTAAAGCTTGTGGGTAGGATAGGTTTGCTTGTTTGGTTCCTTAGAAAAATAAGTGTGTATTGGTTTTCTTGTTGAGCCAGCTAAAAATAAAGGATTGTAAAGGTTGCCTTGTGAGCCTGAAAAATAAAAGGTTGTAACGGTTTGCCTCCACATGCAAGTGAGGAAGTAATAGTGGATTGAAATTCTCTAGTTGAGGCTATATGAGTGGATGTAGGTCAAAGAGGACTAAACCACTATAAATTGCGGATTTGTTCTCTCTATCCCTTACTTATTTTCATTTTAGTTTATGTGGTTGTGTTGGATTTAGCTATTAATTTTTTCTTTTCAAAATATTTTCAAAAGTTTTAAAAGCTTCTATACATAGCAAGAAATCAAATTCACTCTCCCTCTTGGATAGCCATATGGGGATTACACTTACCCCTTTATTTTCTGTCTATTCTCTTTATTCCTATATTTCAGGTAATTTTGGTTTATTGCGGACTGTTGGCATTCAACATTTGGTGAGACACTTCGGAGATTTAGTCAGTGCCCTTTTGTTTGGGCCCAATTATTTATTTTGTTAGTTGCTCCACACCGGTATTCTTGTGGATACTTAGTTATGTATAAATATTTGGTATTTAAATGTGATTTCTTATTTACAAGCATTTTATTAATATGAAATTGTTGTTTTAAAGAAATTTGGATTTCTACTTTATTATTTTTATTTAATGGATTTAGTTCGGATTTAAAAAAATAGTTTTAGTTCTATTCTTTGAGGCTTGTGCGAGATGGGCCGGACTCCCATAGATGTTTCGCCTTGTACGCCGATCATGGTCCGAAAACTGGTTGTGACAGATTCGACCAAGCGTGACTAGCTGGGCAAGTAAACTTGGTTAAGTTGATTGTCTGGTGTAAGAAGGCAAGTTCGTTCCTAAACGCATTTGCACTTGTCTCATAAGTTTGTTTGGCTAGCTCTCATGTGGTATGTCACATGATGTGTGAACTATGAGTAAAGTTTTCATAAGATCAAAAAGTTCAAAAGAAGCAATTATGTTGTTATAAACTAAGGGAATGCATACATTCCAGCAGTTTGTGCTACTGTTGCATACACTTTGGCAGAATGAAGCTGTTTTGCAAGAGACGCCTTTTGGCATGATTGAGTAAGGAGCTGTTATATAACCCTTACAGATGTATAGCAATTATGCACTCATTGTATGTTGGTCGCACGGTCTATTTGTCTGTATGACGGGAGGATCGAGCATGGTTACACAAGTGATAACCATGTTACATGATGATGTATCATTCTGTCATGTGCGAGTGGGAGAATGTTGGAAAAGTAGTATGCCCATAACGGGTGAACCATACTTGGTGGGCCAAGGTGTAAATCAGGACCGTGGACAGAGACCAATTGGTAGCCCAATTGAGTTGGACTCGTAAGACCCATTGGGCCCATAATGGGCCAAATGAGCAAAGCCTAAGTGTGTGGGAAAAAAGAAAAGAAAAGAAAAAGGAAAAGAGGAAAGAAAAGAGAGGGAGGAAGAATGTTTCTTCCCTCCATCATTCTTCCTCCTTCATTCTTCCATCTCTCTTTCTCTCTATTCATCTCCTTCCACCATGCTTCAATAGCATGAAGAGGTTGATCCATGTGGCATTTAGACTGCAAAAGAGACGAGCTCTCCCATTGACAACTCAACTGTGGTTTGCTCGCGAAATCGACATCGAAACTCGATCCTGGATCTGCTGTCAATTGCTGGTTTGTTTGGTCTTCCGTTGGAAACGAGGTAGATAACTCGAACCTGCTAATTATACTATTTATTTGTTCAATTGTAGTCGTTTCCTTCATTCTAATTTGAAACTTCAAACTCAGTAGCACTAATAGAACTCATCTCACTAAAGCTAACATCACTCTTCTTTATTTTCTTAGCACTTTAATGTGCCCTACGAGTAATTCACCTTAAAATCAGCCAATACATTCGAGTCTCGAAAGTAATAACTAAAGATCAACCCTTATTTCATTTATGTCAAGCCATAGTCTTTTCGATTTAATAAAACAATCTTTCTTCTCATCCATTTCAACATCAAGAAGGCAAAGTTTTCTTGCTTCTTCTTTACTATGGCCTAAAGAACCTCCATGTCAATGTGTACCAAGTAGTTTGTGATGCATGTTTTCGCATCACATTGTGATTAAGAGCATAGTGATTCATCCTAAGATCACCACCAAGCCCACTCGGGATAATTCACAACGATAATAGATCTCAATTTGTCTTCGACATCTTTTAAGGTACTTATTATCACTATATATCATCCCCTTCTATTAACCAGTTGCCTTAACCTTCTTACTTAAGATTAAACAACTCACAAAGGTCCTTCCGAAGATGACAATATCTTGTTATTAACAAATGATTTACGAAAACTTCATTGTATTCTACTCTAAAGGTTTTTCACAGATCCTTTTGCACTAAAATAAAGTGTGTAAAAATCCTGTTTAACAAAGTGAGATTGTCACATACTTTGAAGTAATTAGTAATCTTGAAGTACTAACACTTATTAGTTGGGATGTTTGCGCCGCTTATTTCTTTGAGTGGAGGAACGCAGTTGATTCTTCTATATTTCTTCTTCAGCTTCTATTTCTTTGAGTGGAGGAACGCAGTTGATTCTTCTTTCTTCTTCTATTTCCGCCATTTCTTCGGGGTCGAATTACAGTTGATCTCTAAAATGTCAGTCAATTACAGTCCATTTCTTGTAATTTTTTTTTTCTGTGCTTAACAGTGATGCTTAATTTTCTGCCATAATATTTGTAAGGCAATAACTAAGTGGAGCCAATTAGGGCGAATGGAATGCTTAATTGTCTGATATCTGCCACGAATTTTATCCAGTAAAGCAAATCCATCACAATAGCCCGTAAGGCATTTAGTTTATAACATTTAACATAAGTTTTTTTCTTGTTTTGGTTTTGAACTGTCAATTTCACCATTAAACCCAGTCAACACACGATTATATTCCAAAGCCACAATAGTCATATCGTTAGCTTCTTTTTGTGTGTGTCAAACCCTACATACTTACAGAAATTGTGCAGTAAAACAATGGAACCACAAACGAAAACAAATCCACAAGCCTTGTGCAGGTTACTGTCATTTTTTAATCAAATGTCACCTTCCAACACCTAAAAAAGGCCTAATACCGAAAGGCCTCAAGTATTAAATAAATGTGCAGATAGATCAGAAACTGATGAGATCGTCCTTTGAAGGCTGCTGCTTCTTGGAATCATGCCCGGTACCTTCACTTGTACCTCCACCTTTCTTACCAAATATCATTTCGTCAAGATCATCCATCATATCATCATTGCTTCCCCCATGGGTTCCGGCTCGTAAACTTGCTAGCTTTCGAATCAATGCATCTTCTTTTCCATGAACTGGTGATTCATCAGGCTCCGCGGCAACAGGAATCATGGCAGGTTCAGGTTCACGAGAAGCCACCGATGGTTTCTTCAACTCTTCAAACTTTGAAAGAGCTTTCTGGATCTCATCATTCACGTTGAGAGCTTCAAATAGCAATGCCTCGTTATCTCCTGCTGTCTCGATGATTCTCTGGACAATGCTCTGAGACTGACGACACTGCCGAACAAGCGTGGTTGTCAAATCATCCTGCAAAATGAGAAAAGGTCATCACTAAGATCCAACAAAGAATTCCACTCTCAAACTCGGCTTAAGAAGGCGTCTAGATAATCTCCTCTAAATTTGCAGAATTTCACGTTGTTGGACAAGGTTAAATTAGCAAAGATTATATGTTCTTGAAACAAAAGAATTAACAGGCTAATTAAGTTTTGAGAAATTTATGTAACCCTAAAAAAAAATTTAGTTCAGAGCACTAAGGTAATGTCATAACAAACGTAATCAAAATTCAAAAATACATTCACAATCGTCTACATTTTCAGAACTTGACCAGCCGTATTTCCATAGCTACATGCATCCATTGATTCAAGCCAAGGGAACAGCAACTCGTGGGATATGAAAATATATCATGATTGCTTGAAGAATATATGAAGTTTCTATCCATTTAAAATAGAACATGAATTTAAATTTTTGCACAACTCTCCACTAAATTTCTTAGATGTTTGTGATTTTAGAACATCATTAAACCATGGGTGCCCCTATCAAAACTCATTAAATCCTTCCAATTACATTATAATACTTAGCTGCTTAACTAATTGCTTTAATACTTTCACCAGGGAATAAAATTAAACCATGCCAAAACAACATAATGAACCTCTAGAAACTCAATTCATTGAGAATACTCAAGTTTTACTTTGCTCATCTCAGCGACAATTAATCCAAAGTAATCTAGCAAACTTTTCATTAAGCTGTACTCCCGAACATTAACACAAACACAAATATCAGGTCCTTCGTGAGTCCAAGAGATCACACTAAATCGTGGGAAATTAAAAAGATCGCACTAAAAAATTTAATTTCCAAACAAGATAAGTAAAAGAAATCCATTGAGTTAAATGCCCCTAATAAGAGGATCAAAAAAGGCATCAAATCTAATACATCAAATAATAAATGAGAAGCTCTGGTAAAAAAATAAATAATTAATGAGGCAAAAGAAATGCCATACTACACTATAGTTCATCCTAATTAATAACCCAAATGATAGGGAAACAAAGGTTCAACATTTTTTGTAAAAACAAAAAAGTTTGTATGGTTCTGTTCTTTTTTTTTATATAGATATATATCTATATTATCAATTTGGACATCTCATTTTCTTAAAGGAATATTTGACACCTCACTAATTGAAGTCCATACGTATTAATTAAACAGGGTGCATGAGAATTTATAGTTCTTTTATTCCCATCTTGAGCATCTTATTCTGATCTAAAATTGCATCTTCAAATCTTCAATCATGAAATTATTCCCAACTTTATATTTTTAAATTTCAACTGTAAAAGTTTTGTTTTACCTTCGTCGTTTGGTCAAATACATTAGCGAAGGATGGTCAGAACTTCAACTCCTAAAAGGTCTTTTAGCTTTTCTTTTTATTGTGGAACAATCTCAACCCACTAGGTTTCATTACTGAAGCATGAGCTCGCATTAATTTTTTCTATAACCAGACTTTTTTTAGGGCTCAATAGTTAGAAATTACACAGTAGTTGCAAATCTCAAAATACATAAATGAATCCAGGATGAAAATATCTTTAAACCTCAAAAGCTTTGTTCAAGCATTCCTAATCAAGCATACAAATATAGCAACAAATTACTATTAAATTAGGCTTACAAATTTATATGTCAAATATTTTCATACTTGAAATTTGTTTGGAACTATCAAACTCAAATTCAATATGATAGGGATCAGGTTTCTTTGTCCTGTATATTTGCTGTCCACCTCACAAGGAAATTACAGAAATAGTTTTTCAGGTAAGAACTTCTGGAATATGTACACAAGATTGGTCATAATTTCAAAAGTATCCCCAAAAAAAAACAAATAGAACATAAGGAACAAAGTCGGGGAAAAAAAAGAAAGAGAAAGAATAGGGGTGACAAAGGTAAACAACAAGCAGCAATGCATGGAGCAATTCAAATTAAAAGTCAACAAACAGAATAAAAAAGTTCATTTTTGACCCCTTGATGACATATTATAGGCATTTAATCACAAGATCAACCAAGAACACGAAACATTAAAGATCTGAACAAAGGCAAATTACCTATACTAAATTGAGCTAAGATTGCAACTTTTAAGATACGTTACCTGTAAAGCCTCTTGCTGTGGTGAGGAGGATAGAACAGTTGTGAGAAGCTCAACAGAATTTCTCGCCACATCAAATGTTTCTTTTGTCTGTTCAGCAGTAAAGATTTGGACAGGAATATCACTCTGAATATGCTGTGCAAGATTAGAATCAACTTCTGGGGCAGAAACCGAAGCAGGTGGTGTAAATATAGGCACCAAGCTCTCATTGTCACGACCAGGGAATCGAATGCCCCTTGCTCTTAAACTCTATAATAGAGAGGCACAAGACAATGGGGAAAAGTATTAAAACAACTAAAGAGTTAAAAAGGATAAGTTTTATCAACGTAATGACAAATATTTCTTCTGCACTCTGCAGTATATTCAATAAAAAGGTATCTGATCCCATTTTACCATCCAAAGGGGTTCAAAATAAACAACTTTTTTTGTCAACCAAAGCAATAAATGCAAAACCTAGTATCTCAAAAACTAATTGGATTGACACTTTATTTTCACAAAGTATGACCTCATTTTCAGCACAAATTACAAAATGTGATGGGAATCTCAGATGAATGATCAAATGATTTATGTCTATGTTCTACTTATAATGCAAGATCTCTAGTGCACCTTTGATAGATTTTTTCAATTAGGTTATAATATTTTTGTTAATATTTTGGTAACTTGTAATATCACTAAAACGGGTCTTAGTTGTTCTACATATTACTTCATGTCCTTTAATTTTATTTTCTATTTCCTGGTGGTAGTCTCAGTTCTTGCTCTAAGTAAAAATGAGAACTCCAAATCCCTAATGGAATCAGACAACCTAAACTCTCCACCAGGTTGTTATCTCAGTCAACAGAAAAGGCACATTGAAGGCTTATTTCAAAATTTACAGCAGTGGTGCTACCTTCAACCTGTGGGACACAACCATAATTTTAGCAGTCATTGATTCAGAACCATCAGTGTGACTCATAAGTTACAAAGAAGACTAGGTGAAGTCTATGAAAACTCTATTTTCCATTACATTCTGTAGGTCCACTGCATTGAGGTTCTACCATAAAGAGACTGAAAGCATATGATCTCTATTTTGCCTTAATTTTCTTACTGAGAGAACATAAAGAGAGTGACACAAATTCAATCCAAGTAATAATATGAATACCTTGTATGTTTCTTCATATACTGGCAAATATCGTAGCTCACTAGTTGACTCTCCCCACGCCTCAATCAGCATCAAAGCCTTATTCCTATTATTGACAACTGTCTGAGGATCATCAATTAGCATTACCATTTCATCAAGGACCCTCTCCGCTGCCACTTCTGAGAAAGCCTTCTCACAATTTTTCGCACACGTTTCAAGTAAAACCAAGGCCAAATACTGAACTCTGGCATTCTTCATCATGATTCGCTTTTTTATTCCACGAATCAATTCAACACTGCTAACTTTTTCATGATTGATCATGTCACAGATATCAAGGTTCATGGCCCAATCAGGTTCCTCCAGTGTCTCTGCAGTGGCTTCCTCAACAAGTTTATCGGCCTGGTTTGGGCCTTGCAATAGCTCCTTCACCTTGAAACTCATTGAGCTCATACCAGCAGTCATCTTACGACCAACCTCAGCACCTCCAATCTTGAGGCGTTCTCCAAAAGCGCTTACCTTGTCCATCAAATTGTCACTCATCTTTGCAGCTTTTCCAAAATCCTACAAACAAATTCTGAACATTAGGAAGTCCAATAGCTGGAAAAAAATATATGAACAAAAAAAAAATACTGTCTAACTTGACTAGTTCCTAACATGGCATACATAAGAGAAGTAGAAATAATGAACGTAGTTATGAATTTCATTAAATCATGCATCCCATGAAAACATGAACCTATCAAACCAAGCCAAAACACTTTGAACCCAGCTAGCTCAGTTGGCAACAACGATTGCTTTTCTCCACTTCCAATGGAATGTATTAAAGCCCGCAAGATGTAAGTAAAAACAATGAAGCAAAATGAAATTCAAAATTAAATGGAATTAAGAGAAATTTCGAAATCAAACCACTAAACTGAGTTCCGATGCCAACAAATCTCCAGCTAAATACAAAGATCACAACCAGCTCAACTTCACAAAAACAAACAATTCAACCAGACCCACTTATCAACAAAAACAAACTCCAAGTCTTCTCCAAAATTCAGTTCAACCCCATATAAAATTGACTGAGAGTCAACAATCTCAAAATTGGAAAACATGAACAGGGAAAAAGAAAAGAGTTAAATTATGATCATATTATCTGTAACCTATTTTGACATCAATTTTGCCTCGTAGTTCAAGAACATAACTGAAATCCACAAGGGACCATCAATTACACTAACAATTCAGCAGAATTGAAAGCAAATCGGAGACGGAATGACCTTGAGAGAGAGAAAGAGAGAGAGAGAGAGAGCGGTGGAGATAGTGAAACGGTTAGGTATAGGCGAGGCAGTGCTGACGCAGTGTGGGGGTGGGGGATGGAGTGACCGCGGCAGAAAAAGGAAGGAGAGGGCGGAGGGTGGATTGTATACGAAGAAATATAGATTTCTATTTTTTTTTTTAAATCATATAGATTTCTATTTATTTTGTTTTTTATTTGTAAAGGAACAGAGACTTTTCAACCGGCCAATTCTCGCTCCTCTCTTTTTCATTTATGCTACAATTACAAATTTTTAAGGGATAAAACTATGAAATTGTTTGGGAGAATCACGCTTTTATAACCATCTAAAAAATTAATTTTCAAAATATCTTCAAAATTAATTTATAAAAATATTAAATTAAAAAATATTAATTTATAAAAATATTATTTTTAGTCTCTAAGAGTTTCTATTAGAGATTTTGGTCTATATAAATCTCTATTGGACGTCTTCATATGTCTCAAGTGGTTTCAAAGGATTTCTACTAAAAGTTTTAGTCTCTAAAAGTCTTTACTGAAGATCTCTATAGGTCTTTAGAATTTCAAAAGATTTTCAATAGAGGTCTATAATGGTCTCTGAGATTTCTATTAGAGATCTTTATATGAATTTTTACTGACATTAATGTGATATTTTTAAATTTTATAGTTTTAAAAATGACATTCTTACAAATTAAAATTTAAAAATTATATTATTATAAGATAAAAACTATAGGATATATTATTATAAATCAAAAATTTTCAAGGGGCACTTGGAATAATTAACTCATTTTTTTTCTCTTAACATTCAAAATTATAATAAGTTGTCAAAATGCATAAAAATATCTAAATATAAATATCATTAATTTTTTTAAAAAAAATTATACACAACATTTTGTGTATAATTTTAAGGATGAATGCTGAGAACACCCTCCAAAAATATTTTCTCTCTTATTGGTTATTTATTCTTTCATTATTCAATTTTTCTTTTCTTTTCTCTCCCACATTTAATACTCTCTCCCTTATTAGCCATTAATTTTTTTCTATTGTAATTAATGGATTCTCTCTCTAGTTTTTGATGTAATATATTAAGTACTTTTATATTTCACAAAGGAATTTCTTCTTCTAGAATTTTTTATTATCTACCAAAAATTAACATCAATTTTTTTTTCATTTGTTATGAACTTGAATTGTTTTTTCATAAGATTTTTGGTGAAATGTATATGAAATAATTCAATTTGGGTATTCTTTTATAGTTAAAAAAATTGGTTAGTTTAATAACTTTATAATGATTGGCATTACGATAATTAATTGATTTTTTTTCAAATTCTTAATTTGGTAATTTTTTTATTCTCAACCAATATGTTCAAATACTACTAATCACTTATATAAGAAAAAAATGTAAATTTAATTACGAATTTTTCATATAACAGAAACAAAAAAAATTAGTTAGTTTAATAATTTTATAATGATTAACGTTACTATAATTAATTGATTTTTTGTTTCAAATTCTTAATTTCCTAATTTTTGTATCCTCAACTAATATGTGAAAAAACTAATAATCACTTATATAAGAAATAAAAATCATAAATTCAATTAAGAATTTGTCTTCTAAAAGAAACAAAAAATCAACTAATCATAAAAAAAATCAAATTGAATTATTTCGTATATTATGAAAAACAATTCAAGTTCTATAACAAATGAAAAAAATAAATTAAATAGTGGAAGAATGAATAACCAATAAAGAATAGAATATTCTTGGAGAGTGTTAGAGGAGAGTATCTTGGCATTCCTCAATTTAAAGAATTGTCTTCTTTATTACATAGTAAAATCAGATTAGACATATTTCTTTACCATTGAAATAGCAATACATATATTAAGAGAAATTTTAAATCAATAAAGATGTTTGGCTAAAATTTATCCGGATAAATAGGGGTATTTTTGTCTAAAAAATATTTTCCTACACTTTTATTCCTAAGATGCCCTTTAACATTATTTTTAAACTAATATACATTCATTTAATATAATTGAAATTTCCAAAGCATCATTAAAATATAACTGCACAAATATTTAAACTAACCACATGCATGACATTAAAATATTTTTTCTGCAATAAATTGCTCTCTCCTTTCATCAAGTGTTCATGTTCATCATTCTTCCCTTCCGTATTCCATCGCTGACATGAGTGTTGATAGTAGAGTGGAGGCACACCTCATGCTGGAGTGTATTTGTTGATTACGAGAACCGTCTCTAGTTTTAGTAGATTTTGTTGCTTCAATAATATGGTATTCAGTTTTGTTTATGTCAATATCAATCCCATGTGTATTTATAAACAATTTCACGTTTAGAATTTTATCAATTACCGAATCCTATATATATATATATATATGTTCATCATTCTTGATCAATAAGTCTCCTTTCATCATATATTCATCTCTATATATAGTAAACATTATAATATACTTATATATATAGTAAATATTATATATCTTTTGTTATACTTTTATAAGTAATTTTACGTTATATAATTTAAAATTTTTTTTAGCACATCTAATTTGATAAATTAATTTAGAATAAATTGTTTAATAATATAATTCTTATAAATTGCAATCCTATATGAAAAAAATTTGTACAATTTAATATAGAACCAATTGTTAAACGATTTAAACTTGCAATTTGATTTTGGCTTATATATAATATAATATAATATAATATGGTTTATATGATTTTGGACTTGAAAAAAAATATATTTTGGTTCGTATATAAGCCAATTGACAAAATATTTTCATGTTAAGATACTTGAACAATAAATCATTTATATAGATGTAAAAAACTTGAAATTACTTGTATATGGTACAACATTTTCTTTATATTAAGGTGTACAAAATATGAAACTTAGATTTACAAAGGTGTACAACATAAACTGTACATTTTTGTACACCTAAATTTTAGGTTATGTACATCTTTGTACACCTAAATTTCATGTGTTATGCAATCGTACCTATATACAAGTATTAAATTTATGTATACAAAGGTGTACACAACACGAAGTTTAGGTGTACAAAGGTGTAAATCATGAAATTTAGGTGTACAAAGTTGTACACGACGTAAAATTTAGGTGTACACAACATAAATGTTAGGTTTATAGATGTGTTCAGTACATAAATTTTAAGTGTACAAAAGCGTACAACATGTAATTAGGTGTATATACGTGTACATAACATGAAATTTAGGTGTATATGCTTGTACACAACAAAAACTTTAGGTGTTCGAAGATGTAATGTCTATACTATTAACTTTATACCATAAACTCAATTAAACTATATGTAAAGTTTATATACTATAACATGAATTCTATACCGTAAACATCAAACACTACACACTAAATGTCACTAACTTATATGACTAATGCATACTAAATACTATTTGTGCTTAAAAGATATTAATAAGTCTAATAGACATGATATTATTTTTTTAACATTTGTTGTAGTATTATAATTAATTAATAACTTAAATCTTTAAATTACAATAATAAAAATGTTAATATTCAAATGTAATTATACAACTTACAAATAAAAAAATTGGTATTATAAACTATACTTTTATATAATTTTTTAATCTTATATTATTTAACTTTTTAAAAATTCAATATATAGATGTAGAGTTAAAACTACGTAGTTTAAGCCAATACTACGTAGCATTAGTATTGACTAACTTAAAAAACAATAAGTCAAAAAGTTTGCACCCGCCATCTACCCTTCCTCTCGGCTCTATGCAAATTAACCCTAGCCACACAACTACTCATCTCTGCTCACTCTCAAACAACTGCAACCAGTCATTGCTGGATGTTTGATTGTTGTTCAGGTACGGGACCGACCTTCTCTTTTCTTTGTAATTGGACTTGCCCGAAACAAAGGAAGCTTGGCATGAGAACCACTCGATCAATTACATCAACCCTACACTCTGTCTCTTGCTGACCTGTCTCGGCTACTTTCTGTACGACGCTGCTTATTTGGTTGGTTAATTTTTTTTTTTACTAAACCGTAAGTTATTTTAGATTTCAGATCTTTGAGAGTCTGGGATTTATTTCATAACTTGGTTTAGTTTAATCGATTTTCTTCAATGGTTTTACATGTAACGCCCCGTCCAAATTTCGATTTGGGTTTTATTTTGAGTTTGAATCATTGAAGTCCTAATTGCATGATCTATGGTGTTTAATAATGAATAATGATGTTTTGGAGTCTTTGGAGTCTTAGATTTTTGATGGAATTCAATTGGAGTTAAGGAATGAAAGAGAAGGAAAAATGGTGGAGTGCAGCCATGAAAACGAGCATTATAGGCGTGAAACGTGCGTCTCGTGGAGAAGGTCAGCAATAAGTCATTTTTGCTTGCTGTCGTTTGAGGGAGAAGGTTATCGTTCTAGGGTGTGCTGGGTTGAAAGTTGTAACGCGCGTTACACTCCTTGAACGCGCGTTTCACAGCCTGAATGTGTGTAAAACGCACCGTTTCAACTTCATCCTCTTTAAAACAAACCAACCCTGACCTCCTTCGTTCACTTCTCATTTTCTTCACTCTTTCTCACCTCAAATCAGTCCAGATCTCTCACTCTCTTTGCCTCTTTCTAGAGTTAAGATTTCACTTGTAAGCCCTTCATTTCTTCATTGCTGGTGTTTAAATTTGGATTGTTCATAATGATAGAATTGGACATTTAGGTTTGGGTTTGAAATTTTGGAAGATTCTGTGGAAATGGAGGTTAGAGAACGTTAGATCGTGGCAGTTGAGACTAGAAAACACTTGGGTTGAGCTCGAATTTGGGAGATTCAATGAATTTTTGGTATGGGTTAGGGTTTGGCTGAAATTGTTGGATTTTTGATAATTTTTTAGTTTGTTTATTGAAATGGATGTTAGATTTGTGTTTAGGAGTTTGACTTGAAGCATTGTGGACGGATTGGACATTTGGATTTGGGTTTGAAATTTTGGAAGATTTTGTGGAAATGGAGGTTAGAAAACGTTAGATCGTCGTATATGGAGGCTAGAAACACTTAGGTTGAGCTCGGATTTGGGAGATTTAATGAATTTTTTGTATGGGTTAGGGTTTGGCTGAAATTGTTGGATTTTGACGATTTTTGAGTTTGTTTGTTGACGTGGATGTTAGATTTGTGTTTAGGAGTTTGATTTGAAGAATTATGGATGGATTAGAACGTCGGGTATCGGTCGAAACGTGTTTCGATATTTTTGGCAAAATAAGTTTCTATTAGGTTTAGTTTTGTAAATTTCTTGAAAGTTTGCAGCAGATTTGTAATTTTGGAAAAGTTAGAGCCATATTTGTTTTTTCTGTGAAGTTGACGCATGAATTGTAATTTTGGGAAACTTTGAAAAAGATTTGCAATTTTAGAAGTTGAAGTTTAGATTTGCAATTTCAGAGAGTTGGAAGACTAATTTGCAAATTTTGACTTCTTGGAGGATTATTTGGTAATTTGAGGATACTCAAAGGATTGATTTATAATTTTTAAAGGTCTCAGAGATTAAAGTGTAATTTTAGAAAAGTTGAGGGACCAAATATGTAATACCCCGTCCGTTTCAGACCAATCTTCTGTAGCATTCTTGTCACGACCCACAGCGAGCTCGTGACCGGCGTATGAGGTGAACTGTCTGTGGGAGCCCGATTCATCTCAGACAAGCCTTAGAGATCAGAACAAATACCCAACCATTTAGATTATAAAAAATTTGTTAAAACATTTAATAATTAAAAACATAGTAAGTCAAATGTATATATAAATAAGTATATATCAAAAGCAATAACACGGAACACAGCGGAAGTCTCAAAACAAAAGCCAAAGTGGCAACCCGGTAACCCAACTACATCCCAATGCGAAGCTCTACAAAACAAAAGACGAGCCCGGACAAAAGAGCATCACAAATCAAAAGATGCCTCATTGGAGTTTGGATGCTGACAATTGCCAAAGACAAAATCTGTGAACCTGCTCAATAGGAATCACATAAACAGAGAAACAAAGGAGGGTCAGGGCCCAATAAGGAATAACACTCCAGATTGCCTCGTACGTGCATCACAATGACTGTTTTGAAAATAACACATGCAGATATAGTTTAACATACATATATATACACGCTATACATATGTAATAGCTTTTCAGAAAATCATTTCGCAAAGGGTTTGCATACAAAACAATCATAAACACAGAGGCGTATAAAATGATTTTTCATTTTTAGAGTCAAAATACATATACAAATATATGGGACCAAAGTAGAAGGCATGCACGTGGCACTAATAACAAAGTATGTGGACTCCGCCACAATCCATATCAAATCATATGCCGGATCAGGACATATGGCTATCGACAACCCTGATATCTGGGTTTATCAAAGCGTTGGTATACCAAATGTTACGTTTTATCATGTAACAGTAGGCGCCCCATATCAGAAAAAAAGGATATTGATATATAGTATCAAAACAGAGTATGCGTAGAAGCATCAAAATCAGAGGAGAGATATATAGTACATATATATCAATTTCAAAGCATAGTCCTGATTAATACACATAATCAGTTTACCATTAGTCAATCCTTAGATTAGTCAAATTTCAGAATATGTGTTATACACAATAGAAAACATATACAGTTCGAGACACAGCCTATGTGTCTGAAGCTTTTATTCACTCACTTGTAAGTTCAAGTGCAAAACATCTGTCAGACCCCACTCATCGGTGGCTAGTCTCTCAGGCACGAACAGGAAGCTAAATAGAACAAACATATATCCACTGATATGTCAGAGTCGAACTCAAATGAGGTATTGTGGTAATACCAGATGCATGAAGTGCAAATACCGATGCAGACTCTCGAAAGACCCAAATGATCCATAATGAATGATAACCTATCACTTTGGATCCAAAATACATAATCTACATAAAATTACAGATTGGTCATCGACCAGTGCAAAATTATGTTTTAGTCTCCTGGACTTGAAAAATTATAAAATGGTCCTCCAACTATACTTGGATAGCTAACTAACTTTTTCAAGTAGCTAGAGTCCCCAAAAGAGTCATCGAACTCTCAGAAATTGACAAAATACAAAATTACAAAAGGAGTCCCAAAGAACCCTATCTTACTCGAGTAACACACT
>CAODLS010312205.1:0-11896 GCA_948243855.1 Flueggea neowawraea
TACTGAATTATACAGTTACTTACCAAATAAATGCCAATCAAGTGACTTATTGCAAATATATTCATATACCAGAATGTTAAGATTTTCCTTGCAGCAAAAACCCAAAAGCATTACAATGTTCTTGTGGCGTGCAAAATTTAGGACATAAATCTCAGAATGAAATTCTGAAAATCCTTGCGAGCTTGCTTCTTTACGTACTTTTGCTGCAATTGATTGCCCATCTGTTAGTTTACCCTTATACACATGACCATATCCACCTTCTCCTAATACGTTGTCCTTCGAAAAGTCATCTGTTGCTTGTTGAATCTCAGAAAAACTGAATCTCATCGTGTCCTTGACAGAAAGTCTGGTCCTCGCTCCGCAAGCAGAGCAGAGTATCGGTGCTTCTGAGGATCTCGAATGAGAGAATTTATTCTGCTTTTGGATGACTTTATTTAAGTCGGAATGTTTAAATTCTTCTTTGAGCAGAGCTGAAATGCATCATACACATTGTCAGTACCATCATAAGAGATTTTCAGGCAGAAAAAGGAACATCCTTCTGTTAAGGGACTAAATAACAATCACAGAAGCGGACCAGCTTCAAAAAGGCAAAATGTAACCATAATTATTTTTTCCAGTGGCTCCAACTATCATAGTTAGGGGAAGAATGGGCTAATGAAGAAAGATAAACAGTTTGCGAAGAATTTTTTATATCAGTAAAATAGTCCAATTCACAAGAATTATTTATTTTACAAGTAAAACTAATATCTTGCATGCATGAAGGATAATCTTTTGATGTAAATAAAAATGTTTACTGCACAAGTGATTTGAAACAATGAGACACTTGCTGACCTGATTTATCATGCTTTACAGAATTGCTAAAATCTGAAGCAACACTATCCCGTAATCTATATGAAGATGAGGGCACCAAGTTGTTCTTATGAATATCACTGCTCTCCAAGGAACCACATGACAATGAGTAGCTTCTGCAAGATAAAATAGACTGCTCATTGTCCTCGGCATTTCGAGGATTCAACACTGGAACAGCTTTGGACGTCGAATAGAATAATTTGTGTTCTATAGTGTCTGCTTCATTTGTACTATGAGGTCTCTCAACTTGCACCGACATGTTATCCTGAATTAGTGCAATTTTACAAGGTGTCTGTTTGAGGTAAAACCTTAGATCCTTCCTCAGATGCCTGGTCAAATACATGGGTATTATAAGCATCAATAGAAAATAAAGATCAAGCAAACCGCACACAAGCATGCAAGAATTTGGAAAATTAGGGATAAAATTGTGTCTAAGTTCTTCAACACATTCATGAGATATCGTAATAATAACTTGTCAAAGGTGAGAAAGGTGTTATAAAATATGTAGAAATAAGTGAGCAAAAATTTCACAATTTATAAAGTGGGGGAAAACTCTTGAAATATCATTAATGGAATGGTATGCTACAAAAGTAGAGAAAACCAGCTAGAGAAGGTAAAAATTCAAGTTGCAAAACAACAATGAACAGCAGCAATCAGTTTTATTTAAATGATAGTTCTTCATATTGAAAAGAATAACTACCTATCTAGTATAACCCATGTCGCATTACAGGATACAACTTCTTGAACAATGACCTGCTTCATGGGAGTTCCAGCAGTGATTTTAACTTCAATGTTGACCTATTTTTGGAATGAAGTAGGTATTATGATGAAAAAGAGGATTAAGAAAGCAGTAAAAAATTTACAAGTCCTCGGAAAGAAACACCATCCAATTATGAACACAAGCACAATCACCTACAGCCAGAATCATTTATATTTTGAAAAACACATTGTCTTCTGACTAAATGTGTACTTTGAAGGATGAGTATATTCTAGCAGTGCATTGAATTTAAGATATTTCACAGCCATGTGTTCATGATCTAATGTACATTGATGTTACTGGTGGTTAAAAACGAAGCCATAAGCTAGAACAAAGTTAACCAGATCAAAATGTGAATAAAAGGTGGCTTAAGGAAACTGCAACAACTATCCTACGAGTTACTCATCGTCCTCAACAGGAAAAAAGACACTTCCTTCAGCAAATGAAAGACAAGATTTTGATCGCTAACATTAACGTTACTGCAAATATGTACTACATCTACAGTAAAAACTTTAAGTTCAACTCCCATGTATTATAATTATAAGATAATTTCCCCACAAATTTAATGGAACTCCAACGTAAAAAAAGTCTATAGTACTTTCTACTGCAAGAGATAACCGCTATTTATATATTTTGAGAGAGAGAGAGAGAGAGAGAGTAATTACCCCTTCTTTTTCGCATGCTTCAGCACTTTGCAGAAGCATGCTTACATACATATCAACTTTCCTTGTGACTTCCTCTTCCATGGCACGAATGTTTGGTCCAAAAAAAGAATCAGTACATGCTTTGATCGGGTATCCCACTATGCCAATCCAAAGCACAAATCAGTTCTCTCTTTCCTCTGTTCATTTCATACACTCATAATGAAGTACCCCTAAGCTTTTACAGACACTAATTTCCAGAATCTATTTCACTCAAATCAACTACTTGAAACTACCATTTAAAGTGAAAATTTCACCACTAGCTTCAGCATGTTACGAATTGATTTAAAAAATTGCCAGACGGTATCATCATAAAAAATGAGTATATCCATATTGTGCTAAAATTGAAGGACTTGGTAACATATCTTTTGTTAAAAAATAGATGCTTTTGATTAATTAAATCATACGCATAAAATTATTGAAACCCAATTCAGGAATACGCTCTCATTGCACAAATAACAAGAACAATCGAAAGTCAATAACTATGAGAACAGAGACGATGAAACCAAATACTTACTAGGATTAAACAACGTATGAAGAACTCCAAGAACAACAAGTGTGTCACCTGCTCTAAGAATGTCACCTCTAACTCTTAACCCATCAACGGTAAGCTTAAGTTCATGGACCCCACGGCCCTTTGTAGCATCATACGCAATAACAACATGAGATGGTGAAAGAGGACCCTCCATGAGACCAAACCAGAAGTGAAAACCAACTGAATAATTACAAAGTTGAAATCTTTATGTCCGAAACCAGTCCAAAGGTACGGTCTTGAGGGTGTTTGCTTGCAATGTGTTAATGGGTTTTAAAGAGTAGCATCTCCAAAGGGTTTATGAGAAACCAAGTAATGAGCTTAGGAATAATGGGATCGAGAGTCCAATCAAATCATGCTGATGACATCAGGATCTGTAGTCCAATCAAATCATGTTTTTTCTTCCTCGGGGAGATTTGAACTGGGACAAATTGAAAAGGGGAAATGATATTTTACCATTTCCCAAGTGAGAGGTGCCGTTGGAGGATGGAGAAGATTCGAAGCATATTGGAATGGAGGGAGATATGCTTGAGGGATATTCGGAGAAACGACATCTTTGTTGCGGGCGAGGACAGTTAAATTATTGAAGGAAATAGCATCGGTGCATGCTCCGATAGAGTGGTGACAGACTTTGATTCCGTTTATGCTTTGGATTGGCTTCCTCGTTGGTTTCTCCAGACGCATGAGTCATAACTGATCTTATCATTTGTGGTGTGAGCTTGTATACGTTCTATTGACTGTTGTCATGTCATCATGCTCAAATGGCCTTTTCTTTAACAGCCTCGGAATACATCAAAGTTTCCGAAGTATCATTCCACCCGTGGTGCCTCCAATCCTCAACGTCACCAGAACACGGTGCCTTGCCAATTAGGCTAGTCACTCAAAACACTCCAGGCCTTTTGAGTTTCTCTTTTTGTAACTGATTTTATTTGCTTCCACCCACCAAAATTTCTTATAGCGCTAGAATTGACTGCTTTTTGATGTTGAAAAAGAAAATTCTTGAATCTAATTATGACCGCAGAAGAACACTTCCATTTATCTGTTATACTCAAGGTCCAAGAACTGAAAACAAACGAAAATAATTATTTGAAAATGATTACTGAGCGAAAATTAGTAGAAAAATTAAAAGATAAATTGTTAATATCGTTGATATCTGATGTGCTAATCCAAAAGAAACATGATATGTTGGTGCATTTTGTTATTTGGTTCATCGTTTCCAAGCAACGTATCAGAAACATATATATATATATACTTGGTATCTGCCAAATATTAGTGTATTCAACAATCCGTCCCGACTCTGATCAAAAATGAAAAACAAAATCCTCCCCGACTAATTCAACAAGCCGGGAAATATTGGAGCCAATTCAAAGGAATTTGTATTTGAGACTCAAGACTGTAATTTTATGCAAATTCTTCGATTTTTAGAGGTGTTCATTAACAATTGAGCTATTTTTATATATACTAGACTTATGTGTACGTGCGTTGAATGTTATTAAGTTTATTTAATTTATAATTTAATTATTTTTAATATAAATATATACTGTTAAATTTTGATAGTCAATTTTCATCATATAAAATAAAAAAAATAAAATTATGTAATAAAAAATTTAATCGAATATGTTTAATTTTTTTTGATAAGTTGAATATACTTTTTAATACATTACATATAATAATATTACTATGTTACATTATCTCATAAATATTTAAAAACACATAAATTTAGCTCCATAATTAATTTATAAGTATTTAATATAATTGTAAATTGACAAGGTAAATTGAAACTTTCATGCAAAAAATTAAATTGGTAGTATATTAATTACCAAATGATTGATTGCTACACGGATAATTATAATGATAATTAATTAATTGGTAGCATATTCACTCCTACAAAGATACTTCGAAACCACTTGTAGACCAAGATATGAATTCTTATATTTCTTTTTCACTTAATGTTTGAATGTTGAATAATTATCAAATACTTATAAAACAAATGACTTACAAGTATTTATAATAAATAAGAGGGATGAAAGTGTTCAAATTTTTTTTTTCCACATCTTTACATTTATATATGTTATGATGTTTGATATACTGAAAATGCTAATAGTGTGGATTTGTCTCTTCCAACATGCAGATGCGCATATTCCCTTTGATCTCATTTAGCATAATTTAGACTAGAAGGATTCTGAAGTTAAAAAATTCTTGTCAGGATTTTTATGGTTTTAAGATACTATATTTTGGATCATAATCATCTTGATTTTATACTAAACATGAAACGTTGAATCAAACATCGTAATCTTATCAGGAATCAATTAGCATATCCTTCACTTATTTTCTGAGTCCAGTCAAGCTATCTGCTCTGTAATTTGCTCATAGCATATTCCTTTATTCAGCGTCACATAATGGGCCTGCCGCAACATTTCTGCAATTTCAATGATTGATCTCTGCTGTGACCTGAAATGCTGCAATAATGCATTACTCCAAGCAGATACCAAAGAAGTTGCTCCTTTACAATGCCGAAAACGGAAGGATAATCCGAATATTATTTACATTTTTATGCATTGCACTTAGCAGTTCTGATTTTTAATTTCTGTGCCCCATAAATTGTGTTCCTTATATAAACTGCTAGGTTCAGCTTCCTTTTTGCAATGAACCATTTTGTATACATTCCCTGTAATCTATACCGGAACACTGGAAGGAAAATCTTCCGGATGTTTGTTGATGCTTTCGCGAAGTTGATTCTCCTGTTCTCGCAGGTTGGATGGTGGAACGTCATACACATCAGTGAACAAGTCTTTGAGTGGGGGTTTGTCTGATTTCTCTGCAATTTGAATCGCTTCTTGTTAATGTTGAAGTGATTTTCTTGATCAAGATGCAAGCCAAAACCTTGAAGGAAGTAATATCAAGTTAAAATGGACGGTTTGTGAAAGAAAACTGGCTGCTGGGTGGACACAGGCATGCTCACGGGCGTGGCGTAGACCATGTGCAACGCTGGAAACGAAAAGGAAGAATTTTTGTCACAACCATGCAGACCGTGTGTGGACAGCGCAGGACCACGGCCTACTACACGGCCGTGTCCCAGACTGTGTACCGGGCGATTTCACACAGACGAGTGATTTCAGCCGTGTTTGGACCAGTTTCGATCGTGTTTTACCCTCTCATGCATGTGTCTTCATTCTTGAACGTGTTAGGATGTGTTTGGGTGTTTTTTAGGGTTTCTCTCTTCTTATTTAGGCTTGTATTACTTGTAAACTATAAAAGGGGGGCTTGGGAACGTCTTGGGAAGTTTTTGAACGTCGTTGTAAGCCGTTGTATTTGTTTTTGACTTTGAATAGTAGAATTACTTGTGCTCTGCCCGTAGACATATATCGAATTGATCGAACAACGTAAATCTTGTGTTCTTGTGTGATTGTTCTCTGTTATTCCGCATTTACTTCTCTTGCTTCATTTCCTGACATGTATAAATACGAAAGAAAATATATATGGCTTTAATATTAAAGACGAGTTCAATCTAATTCTTGGTTTATTATCGGTTATGTTTTATACACTTTCTACATTCTCTAAAATTTGAATTGTACTCTTAACTAAGCTGGGATTTCTTTTGTAAACTAAAAGGCAATTGAACATGATATGTTTTCTTTGCTATTTAACGAGTGTTGGTAGTTGATGACAATAAGTTGTATCAACCAAGAACTTGGATTTTCTTAAACATGGAGTGGGGGAACGACACTCAACAAATAAACCTAAACTGATTGCATTGTGCATTTCTGATTACAGTAATAACAAGTTTGAGAAAGTTTTTTAATCTAATCACTCCATCAGTTAGAAACTTGACAACATTTGCAAGTTGGAAATTAAATTTGATTGGAGAGCTTGACTTACAATTTAGGATTTATTACTCGTATTTTGCTACGCTTTCTTAAGAATAGAATCCTGTTCTAGCTAGTTTAGGTTAATCTGAGACTTTGCCCACGTCCCTTTCTCATATTGGCATATAACTGCTAATAAATACTAATTTTAGTCATGAAAGAAGATACTAAGGTGCAAAAAAAAATTAACTCGATTTTAACACTAAAGCATTGAATTATTTATATATTGTTGATATTTATTTATTTTAAATTATAATAAAAGTAATTATTAAAAAATAGATCAAGTTATGAATGCGTCACGAGTACTAATTTTAGTCATGAAAGAAGATACTAAGTTGGCATATAAAAGTAATTATTGGCAATAAAAGTAATTATTGGCATATAACTGCTAATAAATACTAATTTTAGTCATGAAAGAAGATACTAAGTTGCAAGAAAAATTTAACTCGATTTTAACCCTAAAGCATTGAATTATTTATATATAGTTGATATTTATTTATTTTAAATAGATCTGGTGGGTTGTGCTGTAGAAGCTTTAGTATCACAATGGAAAAATTTGACTTTTATACCAAATTGAAATTTAGAATTAGATTTTTGTCATACATCAAATACATGTTGAGTAATAGAAGCATACTTAAAACATGTTGCAAAAATACCAGATTTTTTATTGACTGAGAAATTGACCGAAATTTTGAGATTTTTTTGCAAAAAATGGTGATATTTTTGAGAGAAATTGAAATTTTTTTTCACGAAAAAGATAAATTCAAAGGAAGAAAAATATGATATTTTAGAATTTATCCAAATGTATCCAGTGATTTTCAAATATATCCATATGTATCCAAATATCTCAAAATCATAATTTTTTTATATAAAATTTAATTTAATAAGTTTTCAATTTATTTTTTTAAATTGAATTCCTCCAAATTACAATTTTTAATATAATTTTTACAATGTTTTCGACTGTCTCCAAAATGTAACCAAATCACAAGCTCTTATACAATTTTTACAATTTTTCGTTGTATCCATATGTATCCATAATTAAATTAAATTTAATTATTTATATCTTATTAATTTTATTTTATTTTACTTATCAAAATTAATTTGGTGTTCAGTGCTTTACAAACGTCTCCAAAATGTATCTGCAAGTTTCCAAATGTATCAGCAAGTATCCATCCCTACACAAAATTAAACAAATACAATCAATGACAAGTATGTCAATTCAGTAAAAATGAAAAAAAAAATAGCAGCTAGTTTTTTTTCCAAGAAACACAAAATTAAAAGTTTACAAATGTATACAAAATTTAACCAACTAAAATGACTAATTAATAATTACGTAAAAAACAAACAATTTGATGGACTAAACGTAATTTCACACAAGGCAGCTAGGGCTTCCTTCCCTTTATGCACTTCACCGTCACACACCACCAAACTACCCCCTCTGTGTTGCCATCTTCACCATCACCTCATCATCATCCTCTTTTTGTCGCCACTATACACCTGCAAATTCTGAAAACAGACGATGAACAACAAAAGCATGGAGGCGATTAGAAGCGATGAGGAATGGTGACAGTCTTTTGATCGAGATACATGTCTCTGATTCGCGTCTTCACCATTGTTGGAACAAAAAGAAACAGAAAAGAGAGGTCCAAGATGAAGGCGACGTTGTTTGAAGGTGATGAAACACAGAGATCGAAACATAAAGAGGAGATAGGCGATAAGGGAGCGACGATTGAGACAAAAAAGAGATAGATAGATAGATAAATAGATAGATAGATAGCATGAGAGAGTGGCAAAGAACAGGTGAAGGTGATGTTTAGAGAAGCATGAGAGGGAGTTGTTAGGGTTTTCACAGTACAGGAGAATAGAGAGCAAGAGAGAAGAACTAAGAGTGTAAGGGAGGAGAGAGAAAAAATTGATAAAATGAGACGAGATATTGGAATTTTATTTGATTGAATGTGACATTTTTAAGAATTAGATTTTAAAAAATGACATATTACAGACCTAAATTTAAAATATGTTATTCAACTAATTACCAAATTAAGAGTGATTTTGATCAAAATTTTAATTTTAATTGAGACACTCTGCATAATTAACTCTATCACAATCACAAGTGGGTTATTGACATTCAATTCACTCAACACCACCTCATAATTATGCATTTCATTAACCACATCTTCACTTCTGAATAATTAAATTTTAAAATTTTTTAGAAGGAAAAAAGAACATCCCAATTCAACCGGATAATTTTTTCACAACCAAAGGTTACAGAATTGGCTGACCTTTCTTATCAAAGTGTTATATTTCCATATCAGATGTGTAATTTCTTATTTAAAATTTCTTATTTTTTAATTGATTAATTAAGTACAAATTATAAATTCTTATAATCATAAAATAATTCTACACTTTTATTAAAAAAGGGTCAGAGTAATTCCTGCGATCTTAGATTATAGGAAAAAAATTATCTTGCTCGACCGGTCATGAATAATTGGATGAGGACAAGATCAAGTCCCTTTGTGTCTGAACATGGTCCAACTGGGCCTTCCACCAATACACAACCTTCATAAAAAAAGACCTTTATCAATTGTTTATGCAATAGGTCGATATTTGCAGCTGATAGCCTGATACGCATCTCGTTAACCACTGTATCAGCAAAATGAATTGTTCTTTTGCCACTCCCTTTTTTAATTTTGGCAATTTTTTTATCACTTATAGGGCCATGTAAAGCAACACAATCGTCTTTGAATAATCTGACTTGCATTACTTCACATGGCATAGATCTTTGCTTTAAGTCACCACTAAGAGAAATATTCGAGTGGTTCCAAACACGTACTCCTTTATACTCAGTGACTATTGACTTATGTGAATTATACTCATCTCTTGATGATACTGCATTGACAAATCGGTGTTTTTGTGCTAATTGTCCATTTAATTTAATATGTTTATTAATAAATATAAAATACTGAATATAACCTAGGAAGAGGTGTCTTAATTGCCTTTATTTAGCCTAAAAAAAACCTGTACTTAACTATTGTGGTCCAATAACTGTTCACAGAAGGGTCCTGTGAATGGATATTGATAGCTCCACTAAGCCGATTAAACTTATTTAAAACAATTAATTTGTATAGTACGTGTAACCCAATTACTTACCCTAGTCGACCAATACAATAGCTACATTTGTTTTCAGAGGAAATATATTAAAAAAATAAAATGTTAAAAGATTTGTGGCTCATTATGTTCCCCTTTTGAAGTCACACAAAATAAGAAATGATAAATCCTTGTTAAAAAACACAACTGTTAATGATTTTATCTCTAATAGATCCTTGTTAAACCCACAACTCTTAAAAGATTTGCGGCCCATAACTCTTAATGATAGATCCTTGGTAAAAGATTTGTAGCTCATTAAATAATAGACTTATTAGTTATTACTTAATGATTTCAATATTATTTTAATACTAAAAAGTGGAGAATAAAATTACAAAGCCAAAATAATTTTAAAAAAAATAATGAGCTACAAATATAACTGTAGCTTATTATTATTGAAATTAATTTCAATGTTAAGATATCGAAGGTTTTGTTTTTAATAAATATTAATGGTGTATAACTTATTAGTACTAAAATTTTTTCAATATTAAGGAATTTAGGTTCGATTTTAGTAAGAATAAATAAAATGAATTACAAAAAAATTCAATGAAAAGAAAAATAGACGGCAATTCTTATCAGATGAAATAAGAAGCATGTCAAAACACTCTCTAATAGAAACCAATAAAGCATTCATCATTCATCCTTGTATGGGTTTGGTCGCTCACGTGTCTCGTCCATGGACTCAAGTCTTACACGTTCGGTTCGGTCAAGACTCATCCTTCTTTTTAAGCCTAACCGGTTTGTCCTGCCTTGAGCTTTGTTGAACCTTCCTTCTTCCTCTTCTCCACTTTCCGTTTTAACTCCTCAGCAAAGTTTCATGGAAGCTTCAACTTGACAATGATTGAGAAAAAAAAAAAAATTCTTTTTGCCAAAAAAAGAAAGTACTGTCAATTTTATGGAGCCTCTTTTGCTTCCCACAATCTTTAATGGGTAGCCCTCTTTTCTCTGTTTTCTTTATTCATTATTCAATTATTTCCCATATGAGACCAAAGACCATCATCAAAAGACTCCATTTTCAGTTTCTCTCAATTTTAAAAGACACTCATATTCCATATTTCAGGTTTTCTGAATGATAAGGAGCCAGGTGGACATAAATTAGAAGGCACGAACAGAAACAAAGATTGAGTATTTATTCATTAATATTGTTTGAAGTTGTGTTCCTGCTGGTTTCTTCTTCTTTGGTCTATCAATGGCTGGTACGTTACCTGGTGTTGAATGTGCAAGAAGGAGACGATGCCATCAAAGCAGAGACACTTCTAGTGCTCCTCCTCATTCCTGGACCAGGAGGCCCTCTTTCTGTTTGTATACCAGCAACAATGAAGTCTATCACACTTCACTTTCTTATCTGGTAGTTCTCTATCTCAATGGATGCACATATTTCTTTTTCATTTGATTCCTCCATGCTCAATAATTAAAGATTTTATTCCTCTTTATCTGCATTGAAACAAACTTGGAAATCTTTAAAAAGAAACAAAGATCCATATCGAATCGTGCATATGTGGATGAGAAACTAGGAGGTGTTGCCAGAGAAGCCAAGCAGAGACTTGATGAGAAGCTTAGAATACATGCAAAAAACTCAGAGCCCAAAAGGTATCAACTTGATTCGGTTCTTCAGTCAAAATCAATTCTAATGTTTAGAATTCTTTATTTTGAGTATTGTTTAATGAAATTTCTTGATCATATACTAAGATTTTGAAGACTGAATGAAGGTATAGTGGCAGAGGAGCACTGAGAGTGGTGGATGGGAGATTTGTGGAAGCAGGAGAATTGCAGATAGAGGTGTTTGCTGGAAAGAAAAGTGGGCTAAAGAGGTTCAATTGGGCTAAGCTGAGCTGGAAGGTTTCTGAACAAGACGAATGCACCATTTGCCTGGAGAGGTTCAGGTCAGGTGACACACTGGCTCACCTGCCCTGTGCACATAGGTTCCACTCAAGGTGCTTGGTTCCATGGCTAGAGAATAATGCCCGTTGCCCTTGTTGCAGAATGGATATTCACGTTGAACTTTCTTAGTATTCCATCTCTAAGTAACTTTGAACTTTCTAGTGTTAAT
>CAODLS010312258.1:0-13997 GCA_948243855.1 Flueggea neowawraea
AAATTCCGCACTTAATACTATGTATGATTTGTTTTTAATAAACAAAAGTTTATATTTTTATTTGTTATTCATATTTATTTAAATATGATGTTTGGGTATAAGTTCTGTACTATGAGGCTTGTGCGGGATGGGCCAAGCTCCCATAGACGGTTCATTTCGTACGCCGGTCGCGGCCCCGGGAATGGGTCATGACAAGGGGCAAGATTCCCTAGTGAGCGGATAACACAATAGAGTGGCACAGGCTCCTCAAAAGGGTTTTGAAAACATTTTCGAAAACTACAACATGCACGTATATATCCAATATATATATATATATATATTAGTTTCAAATCACTTTTTGCAATCCTTTTTGCATACAGAGTAGACAACAGACAATTATTAAAATTTATTAGATGAAGAAATTAAATAACATGTTTAATTTTTCTCGAATCCCAAAATAGCCAAAGTATTTTCCTTTCAAATATTTTTTTGAAATTCATATTCACTTTCGAAGATATTCCAAAGAACAATACTCAAATATTTTCAGAGATAAATACTCAATTTATTTCAAATATGATATCCAAATTATTTTCAAATTTGAATACCGTAGTATTTTTAGAGTTAAATATTAAGATATTTTCAGAGAATAAATGCCAATGTATTTTTAGAGATAGCTTCTAAACATTTTCAGAGAGTGGTTCAAAAATTTTCAAACAGTAATTCAAAAGTCAATGGGACTAGAACAGATAGAATAATAATGTGGACTCTACCACCAGATAGAATAATAATGTAGACTCTGCCACCAGACTTAACAGATCGTGTATCTGGCCGAATACATGGTCACCCGTTTACCCTGATAATTAGGGCATTGACAGAGTATTAGTGTACCAAAGGCTACATACCTCGTAACTAGGTGTCCCATATCAGAATGTTTTACCGAAAATATATTGAAATATTTATTCAAAATATTCAAAGTACTAAACATAATATTTATACCAAAATACAATCACTTTCAGACAAAATGTTTACTACATAAAATCATTTTATTTACTTCAGAACAGAATACTTATCGTAGAAAATATATTTATTTCATAACAAATCATGTATCTCAAAAAATATTCTTAAATCCAGAAAGACCAATTTCTACAGAATATACCTTGAAATCCATAACAGAATGTTTGTTACCGAAATTATAATAAATATTAAAACATAATATTTATTTTCAAAAATCATCAAAATTCCCACATAAAATTTAATTTCTACAACAGAGGTTTTCACATACATCAGATTTTAAGAACTCCAATCCTTTAATTATTCCAATTTTATGGCAAGTTCAGCACAACAAAAATATATACTGAATTTAGAGGACACAGCCTACGTGTCTAAAGTGCTATCACACTCACTTGTACGCAGAGCAAATAATCCCGAGCACAGTCCACCGGTGAATGACTAGTCACCCCGGAAGTCCAACCGAGCTGAATACATACAATACACAAACAACTCAGACATGGTATTGTGGTTGTACCGAAATACGTGCAAATGCATATGCAAACCCAAACACTCCAACAAACCCGAAAATTCATTTTGGCCAAAAGTCTAACATGATAATCCAATTATTATACCTCGATATAAAATTATAGTTCAGTCCCCGAAGTTTGAAAAATTGTCATTTAGTCCCCAAGGCATCAAAAAATTATGACTTAGTCCTCAAACATTTTCAAATTTCTAAATTAGTCTTCTAAGTAATTTAAAATTATAATTTAATCCCTCGATTTCTAAAAATTACAAATCTACTATTATACTTATCATAAATTGTATTTTAGTCCCTAAAATGCTAAATATCAAATTTGTTCCTCAATACACTCAGAATTATGTAAAATTTTAGTTTTGGTCCTTTCGTTATAAAACTACACCAAATGGTTCATAATCCTGAATCAAACATAACCCAATTTTTTCAATCATTCCAATCGACTCAAAATCATCCCTAGAACACAAATCTACCTTCATTTTCATCCAAAACATCCTCAAACGTTCCAAAATCATCCTCAAAGATTCGGATCGAATTGCCTTTTCATCAAAAACCATCAAATCTTCCATTCTCAACTTACAATCATATTCTCCAACTCAAACCCATCAAAATCTAACAAAAATCAATCCAAAATAATAAAAAATCACTCACAAAATCGAAATCTAGCTCCAGCCGAACACATTTGTTTTTTAAGAAAATAACACAACACAAGAGGAGAGAGAAAGAGGTACTCACCTTGGTGCACTAGCCCAGCCGAAGAGGAGGAGAGAGAGACAGAATAGAGAGAGAAAGAGGGAGTGTTTTGTGATTGTGAGAAAGAAATCACGAAGAAGGAAGGAAGAAAATAGGTCTGAAGCTGTTGGGTTCTTTCCCAAATAGTGTCGTTTTCTTATTTGCTCAAAACGGCGTCGTTTTATTTAAACGAAACGGTGCCATTTCAGACACGCGAATGGCAGGCGCAAGACACAGACGACCGTGCTTCAAATGACGCGTCATTTTCCCTTCCAATCGAACGACCAAACGTTTACTACACATGGACGACATGTCGTTTAATCACGCACGCGAACGACAGGTCGTTTACTGCATACGGATGATAGTGCAAACAAACGAAAGATGACGCGCCGTTTGGACCAAAACTATGAACGACCTGTAGTTCTCTTCCTTTTTCTCTTTTCTTCCAATTTTCTTTCTTTTTCCAACCAATTTTCACTCAATTTAACTCCTCAATACACTTCAAAAATTTCATTATTAAAAACATAAATTTAATACTCCAAAATATTATTAATTTCTGTAATTAATATTTCAAATTAAAATTAATCTGTCAAAAATAATTAATTCGAAAAAAAAATTCAACGAAAAAAATTACCGAAATAATTGTCAGAAAAATCAAGTTATTACAGATAAAATGTTGAAATTTCGTAATTTCGACCCCACCAATGAACTTAGAACCCTCGAAAACATAAATAGGCTAAAAATGGCCATCAAAAACCCACCGGAAGGAGGCGAACGGAAGCCAACCGTCGGTGGTGGATGTGGTTGAGAAAGGGGTGATGACGCATGTGTTTTCTGCTGTTAAAAGGCTTTAGGGATGACATGGCAAATTGCGATTCTTCTAAAGGGAAATAAATAGCATGAGTTGCATGTGATGACAAAGATTTTTTGACTCATCCGTACAATCGAGTTAGTGAATCAAGTTAGAATTCAATGGAAACATGATTGTCAAAGAACTTTCATAAAAAAATTCCCAATGAATATAGAGTAAGAAGGGGCTTGAGAAAGATGTGTCCTACTTGCACCGTAACCTTGACAAAATGTCACAATGTGTAACGTTTATTCTTGGCATGGTCGTTTATGTGTTGGACTTCCTGATGAGCTAAGGTGATTAACTAATTTCACCCAATATATTGGATAGGCTACCACTATGTGTTTCATTGGTCATTAAGGCATGAGTTCCCTAATTATCTAGCATCGTTTTTGAAGGGTAAAATTGTCCTTTGTTGAGCTTTAACAAAGTAATTGATTTTTTGTATTAAATGTTGGTTCAATAAATAATGTATTGTACTTATTGTTTTTGGCATTTAATCTTATTTATTTGCATAAATATGTTATTTGTTAATTTATTGTTCAATTATTGAGATGTGTGACTCAATAATTGGAATAACCAACATGGATTACCCCAACTCATAATGACTTTAAAATGAACCAAACAATCGTAGAGAACTTACTATCCATAAATTTTGACTCTAACTTAGTTAATTATTATGTGGAGATGGTAACATAAGCTACTGCTTATTTTTTGTTTCGGAGCTTAATAAGAGACTTAGCTAGATTAATTTAGTGGATAGTGAATTAATTGTATTACTGTGTTTCCTTGTTTATATGCAACATATAGGTGTGTGTGTGTGTGTGTTTAGTGGATAGTGAATTAATTGTATTACTGTGTTTCCTTGTTTATATGCAACTATATGTGTGTGTGTGTGTGCGCACACTCACACACTTTATTATTGTCTTTGTTGAGCGATAATTATAACTACTTCCGAAAGTTTATTCATACCCGAGCTAGACGAAGACATTAAGCTCGCGTGGGAATTTGTATTCTGATGTATGCAATAAGAGCTATGAGCTCTTAACACCTTGAATTTTGCTTGTAGCCAAATTCGAGAAGGTGATATGTACTCAATGTAATTATGGACCAAAAACTCTATGTGACGTGGAAAGTGAGGATTACATTTGTTATATCACGTGTTTAGTACGACTAATGATGCAATCGCAAAGTGTTTGCACAAGTATCAAATGTAATGGATCTTAGGAAAGCGGTCTTTGACAACTGAGATTGATACTTACTTGAAGCATCTTGATCAAAAGGCATAGGGCTTACACGATTTATTTGCTTAATTTTATTAGTCTTTGGTTGACTATGAAGCATGAGGTCCAAAATTGTTATTGTTTCCTTGTCAAATAATTAGGAGCATATTGAATTGCACCTAACCTACGTTTATCTCATCTGTGAGAATGTGAAGGATTTTGACAATGTAATTTATCAACCTTAAGTTAGACCACTTTTTAGTGATTAGTTCAATACAAAGGGGCATATGGAAATGCTTAATTCTATTGGATAAGATTCTAAAAGAAGAATAGACATTTCTAAAACGAGGACAAAGAATGAGTTAAGAACTCGAAGTTCTTAGGAATTGAAAGACTAGACAAAAATTAAGTGAAGTCTTAGAACATGAATAACATCAATGTTTCATTAAGGGAAACATGATGTCAACCTGAGGATTGCACCTTTGAGGATATATTGTAAACTCACACAAGTGAAGTGTGTAAAGAGGGGTGAGAGGGTATATATACACCCCCTCTCCAAAACGCACTATTTCATTACAAGACAGTGCTCAGTCGAGTAACACTTTCACTTACTTGATTAAGTTTAGTTCCATGGGAGGTTCTAGAAGAATTGTTCACTTGAGTAATACAAAAGCTTACTCAAGTTATTAGAGTCTCATTTCACTCAAGTAACACAAATGGTTTACTCGAGTTATCGAAGCCCTGTTTCACTCGAGCAACATAAATTGTTTACTCGAGCAATACATTGTTCCAAGGGACTTAAGAATGATCACATCACTCGAGTAACATGTCATTCACTCGAGTAAACACACACTTCACCCAAAATCAACATGAAATTACCCTAAAGTCCAACTGGAATCGGGCGAGGTGTTACAACTCAATAACGTGTTCATAATCATTAATGCACATTGCATGAGTTGCAAGATGAGGAGATATGGTTAATTTGTGAAATATGCCATGGATGAATGATCCATGTTGGATTACTATGTAATCAATGCTAAGTGTCTAAGTAGGCTTAGTATAATTCCTTCTTAAAACTAGAGGTAGTCCTAGACAAAGGTGGACAGAGGTAAAATACTTGGGTACATTCTATCTGAGGCATCTGCATGATGTTTATAAATTCCTAATTTAAACATGCACTTCTTTAAGGATGAAAATATTAGTGATATGCCCTAGCCCAATCATATGAACATTGTCATTTATATTGATATTTAATAAATATGAGGCATTTCATTTTGGCATATATATATTATCATGTTACTTAGTAATGCATTAACTTGATTATATTATTCATGAATAGTTGATTCTGTCTTATGCCATCAAATAAGTGACTTGATAGTAAACCGTAAGATAAAACAATGTTATTCTAAATAGTCCTTAGTCGTTCATTATTATGGGAATAATAATAAGGCAAGACTAGTATGCACTCTGAGAGATGATCATGTTTTACTGATCATTGACATGAGATGTTACTTAGAATATAGATACATATTGGGAACATGATATTGGACTGGCCTGCTATGATAAATACTACATGAAATATGTCATCAGTATTTCCTATTGCAGTAGTGATATTTGAGTCATTCGACCTGAATTCACCATGAATTCCTACATGAAGAGCTTTATGTTTTGATATAGTTCAACATCATGTATAACATGATGGTAATACAAGTTATAATTGGACATATCGTAAATCATATAGAGGAATGTGAGTGACAGTAAAGGAATTTGTCCTGCTCTTATTTGAGTGAGATATCACTTGGCCGCTTGACAAGCATGACTGATGGAATGCATGGTCTTGCTCAAATGAAATTGATAGGGATTATCAATATCATTTTTTTGTTAGTCTATTTGGATATCAAGAAATGTTTGATTAAGCTATATAAAGATGATATGATCCATGTTTTATGCTTAATCGAGATACGTGTGACAAAAGGACTGAACATCAAATTGTGTTTTAGGTTTTGTCGAGTCATTGAATTCGCTTAAGTTGGGTAGTCATAATGTCTTGCTAAAGCTCGCTTATGACTTGTGGGTCCAAATGGTAATTTGGGCCTACTGGCAATATTGAGCGGACTTATAAGGTCACACACTAGAACGAAATGTGCTATATATCTTGCTATCATTTTATGTGAAATAATTTGTTTTTAAAATAGTTTTAAACCAAATTAAAATTCATTTGACCTAGTTAAAATGGTTTATTTGACATAGTTAACAAAAGAAATAGTTTATTTGACTTAGTCAACTAAGAGGTTCTTTGACTTAGTCAACTATACAATTAGTATTTATTTATGAAATAAATAATATAGCCATATTTATATTTTATTTATGAAATAAAATGAGGGCCGAATTTCTTAGGTTGCATAGAAATAAATCTCTAGGTGGTTTATCCTTGTTAGACTAGGATAAAGAAATTCTTGTGAGACAAGACTTAGGTCTTCTAGTGAGACTAGGAAAAAGGTTTGTAAAAGTCTATAAATAGGCTTCTTTTAAAACCCTAATAATCTCTTGGCCGTCCATACCACCAAAAGAGAAAAAAAAATATTGCAAGGTATTATTTGAGAGTGTCCTCAAAATCAGTGCTAGCACACTTCAACAGTTCGATTTGTGTGGATACCGGTAGAGGATGTTCACATCCTGCAGTGTCTAAGACTCAAATCAAACAACATCTCATCTTCTTAGTTTCGAAATCTTGACGTAAACACATGTTCCTTAATCATTTTTATCGTATTGCTTGGATTTTTTGTGGAATTCGTTGACAAAAATTTTATTTTCGACGTGTGTATGTATGTCATGGATTCCAACAAAAAATAACACCATGACATATAATCATACCATGTGTGTGAAACTCAGCAATGTAGATGGAAATCTTTATTATATAAGATTGTCTCAATTTCTTTAGTGTGAGACCCCGTAATGAACAAGAGGTTCTTTGCATTATCTATCCTTAGGACTTTTAACACATACCTGAAGTATGAATAAGTGTGAATACTTTAGTGTGTTGCCTAATGATGTATGCTAATTTTACATATTAATTCAAGCATTAATCGATATCATTTTGGCCCTAATTGTATTTAATTGTCCACAAATTTATATTTATTCGTGTTTTGTGTAGGGTAAATGAAAATGCATGAAATATGGATTAAAATGATGGAAAAGGAATGAAAATTTAATGATTCAAGAGTGAAAAGGAAGTGAAAATGAGCAAGGAATGAAATGTGGCCAAAATGCATACAAGATAACCGTGTTTGGGCTCCCTTTTATGCTTGAGCTCTTCCACCACACACTTGGCCAAGTTTATCATCTTGTTTTGCATGCATACAAGATAATCGTGCTTGGGCTCTCTTTTTGCATGTGACACCCTCATTTTACCCTCTCTTTCATGCTTAGGCTCTTCCACCACACTCATTCCCCCTATCTCTATTAGGAACCTCTCCTACATTGGCTTCTCAAGTACCTTCTCACTTCTCATGATATAGCCATGACACCCTCTCTTGGATTTAGTTAAGATGTCCTTGGTAGCTTCCCCTTTTCTCTATCCCACATTGCCTTAGCCAATTGCCCAACTTATTTATCGAGGTTTTGGATATTGGTTTGTTGAGCTTGAATGGCTTGGTCCACCTTGACATTTCTAGCCTCCATTTTATTGATAAATTGCATAAATAATTCTTCCAAAGGTGGCTTTTTATGTTGGATTTCTGGTTGGGGTGGTGGTGGTGGTCTAGGTTGGTATCCTAGGAATCCCATTGGTCTAGCTTGATTGGAGTTGATCTTTGGGCCCTTCCATGAAAAATTGGGGTGATTTCTCCAACCTAGATTGTAAGTGTTTGAGTATGATTCATTCGTAGGTTGAGCATTTGGGAATACCCCCACAAAATTCACTTCCTCACATCCAACACCCGCTCCTCGGGCCATCTCACAAGTCATCTCATCATGTATCAACACTCTACGAAAAGCATATTTCTCATTCACCAAGGTATTCCTTTTGAGCAACAAATTCATCTTCCTAGACAATTCATCAACCATATAAGTTAACTCGGGGGGAAGTGGAAGTGTTTACCTCATGAATACCTATTTTTCTTCCCCTAACTACTTTTTATTGTGAATTTGTTGCCAATATCTCATATATGTCATATACCTCTCCGACCGTTTTCTCTCCGAAATAGCCACCCAAAGCGGTGTCCACCAATATTTGCCCATGTATTGTCAATCCATCATAGAATAATTGAGTCAATAATGTCAATGAGAATTGATGATGTAGGCATTGACTCAATAAAAGCTTGAAGTGCTTTGATGCCTCATGAAAGGGCTCTCCTTCCAATTGTGAGAAAGATCAAAGTTTGCTTCGAAGTTCAACCATCTTTTAGGAAGAGTAGTAGTTCGTCATAATTTTTTCGTACACCTCAGCCCAAGTGCCGAGAGATCCCTCCAGTAAGTTTATCAACCAAATCATTGCCCAGTCTTTCAAAGTGTAGGGTGTTGGAATTCGTAACTAAATATGACATTCATATAAAGAATAACGCAGCGGAAATAACAAAAATTTTTTATCCTAGAATTCCACCAAGGATCCATGCACATCAACATAAACAATTAGGGTTAGACTTTTACCTTGAAAAACCAAAGCTCTTTTGTATGAACGAATAAATTGTTGGTGTAGCTTTTAGTATCCAAAATTTGAATCACCCTTTTGGAATCATGTGGCCTTTGCGCGAACGTGTCTGGAGGTATCCACACGAATGAACTTACCTTGGATCGATGGAGTGTACTAGCACTTCTTTTAGAATCACTATTCTAAAACTCACAAAATAGTATTCTATCTTTGAAAGTGGCACTCACTAATTCGACTTTGCCCCTGAAAGGAATGGCAAGGAGTGCACCCTATATATGGGCATATGAGAAGACCTAAATAGGTGCATAAAAGAATCTGAAATTTCCTCCTTGTCCTTGCAAAAATTCGGCCCTCATCCTATTCAACCAATAGGGTGCCAAATTTGCTTATCTAGTTTCACTAGGTTTGTCATTCTTGTCCCACAAGAATAATCATTTCCTAAGTAATTTTGTCACATACAAATTAGGATTTTATTTCCTTGTCATACAAGAATAAAACTCCTAATTAGTCTTGGACTCCTAATTAGTTAGTGCATGTGCTGAAATTCTGCTTGTCACACAAGGAAAGTGATTCCTAAAAAATAGAAGAGAGAGCTGAATTTCTCCCTCCCTTTTTAGGTTTATTGTGCCGAATTTTCAATGCTCCTAATTAGATTAGGTTTGGCCAAAATTCATATGGGTTTGTTTAATGTTATTAAGCTTTTAATTATATGATACATTATCATAAAACAAATCACTCACATGGGCCGAATTATGTCACACATAATTAAATAATTATAACCATGATAATTGGTGATTCAAATTAAAAGTCCAGTACATTAATGGACTATGTATTAAATCTTATTTAACATATAAATCATAAAATCCTGAATTATTATTGATTAATCAAGTTAATCATCTTAATAATTTAATCACCACAAAGAGAGAACTTTTGTGACAAATCCAATTCGTTCTTGTGTGTGACCCAATAGGCCCACTCAAAATTTGCAATGGCCATTGTCCCAAACCTTTAGGCCCAAAGTCCATAAGCGGTATCTAGTAATACATTATGACAACCCAAAATCGAGTGGATGTCGGTGATCCGAGTTTACCTTTCACAGTATGATATTTAGTCATTTTGTCTCACGATAACTCATTTAAGCATAAGACATGGTCACATGTGAACCTTATATTGTTGAGCATATTTCTTGATCTTAAGTAGATTGATATAACAAATGACATTGATAAACTCATTTATCAATTCATTCGAGCATGCATACATTTCATCAATCCCGCTCATCAAGTGGCTAAAAGATATCATTCTTCATAAGAGGAACAAATCCATCACTCTCACTATCACTCCTCTACAAGATTCATGACATATCCAATCATAGCCTTTATTGTTACCCTGTTACATATAACATTTGACTAAGTTAAAACATGTGATTCCTCATGTAGGGGTCGATAGTGAGTTTCAGTTAGAGGACTCAAACATCACCACTGTATGAAAGCTACTTGTGACATTGATCCATGAAGTGCTTTCATAGCGGGTCATTCCAATACATATTCCCTAACATGTATCTATGTTCCAATTGATATCCCATATCCATAATTAGTAAAACGTGAGCAACATACTAACCTTGGCTTGTTATCATTCCCATGATAACAATCGATTGGGGACTTTCAGAATAGTATTCATTTTACCTTATGGTTTTACTATCAAGTCACATACTTGATGACATAGGGAAGAATAAACTATTTATGGAAGTTTTATTGTCATAAATAATATAATATTTCATAAATATGAAATAAAATGCATCTTTATTAAATAATAAATGTAATGACAATGTAAATCAATTATTGGACTAGGGAATAAAACTAACAATCTCTCACTTGCACTCGTCCCAATCAAGAACGAACTTAACACCAAAAGACCTAAAAATTCTTTCATGTTTTAGTTCTTGGAAGCCTTTGTCAAAGGATTCACTACATTGCCATTGGTGTCAACTTTGCATATCTTAATATCACCTCTTTCGACTTTTCCCTCGAATAAGGTGAACACGTCTAAGTATGTGTTTGGTTCTTTGTGTAATCACAACATAAGTCTACTGGGTTTGCGATGCTTGGGACTACATCCAAACTAGTAATGAACTTCTTGTGCCAAACAACTTCCTTTGTTACGTCCAACACAGCTATGTACTCAAACTATGTAGTAGAATTGGCCATTCCTTTCTTGGAAACCAGCATGCTAAATCCCTTTTAGCATTTTATCAACGTACACACTTTCACTTAGTCCAATTAGCCTCTTAGATCTATCTCTATAGATTTTATATCCCTAGGATAAGTGAGGCTTCACCTAAGTCTTTCTTTGCGAAATACTTTCTTAATCAAATCTTGAAACTCTTCAAGGTTGGAACATCGTTTCCAATGATTAAGATGTTGTTATCATACAGTACTAAGAACACTACCACACTCCCACTAATCTTCTTGTATACATAAGGCTCATCTTCATTCTTGATGAATGCAAACTCTTTAATTGTTTCATCAAAATGAAGATTCCAACTTTAGGATGCTTGTTTCAATCCATAAATAGATATTTGAAGCTTGCATACTTTACTAGGATTCTTAGGATCGACAAAACCCTCTGGTTGTGTCATGTACACATCCTTGAGGAAGTTTCCATTTAGGAAAGAAGTTTTGACATCCATTTTCCATATCTCATAGTCATAATATGTTGTTATGGAAAGAAGATTCCTAATGGATTTGAGCATGATGATTGCTGAAAATGTTTCATCATAGTCAATACCATGAGTTTGTCTAAAACCTTTTTCAACAAGTCTTACTTTGAAGATACCATTGGCTTTTAACTTGTAAGTCAATTTCCAATCAATGACTTTGGCTACATCAGGTGGATCCACCAAGTTCCAAACTTGGTTGTCATACATAGATTGCATTTCTGATTTCATGGCTTCATGTCATCTCATAGAATTTGGATCTACAAGCGCCTCTTGGTAGGTTGTAGGCTCATCGTGGTCTACAAGAACAATTCTTTTATCGTCGTTATGAGAAATCCATATCTCTCAGGCTCGTGACAAGTCCTACCAGACCTTTTTGGGCCTTGTGTCACAGATTCAGACTCCACAACATCTTGTGAGTCATCTGGAATCTCCATTCTATCTTCAACGGCTATTTGTGGTTCTTTTATTTCTTCTAGAAGTACTTTACTCCCACTAATCCTTTTGGAAATAAACTCTTTTTTTTTTCCAAAAAGGCATCATTTCGAGCAACAAACACTTTGTTCTCGGATCGATTATAAAAGTAGTATCCCATTGTTTTCTTTGGATACCCCACAAATATACATTTTTCAGATTTAAGTGCTAAATTTTCTGAAACTTGACAATTCACAAAAGCTTCGCATCCCCAAATCTTTAGAAAAGACATTATGGGTCTTTTTCCCTTTCCATATTTCATATGGTGTCTTTTCAACCACTTTAGATGGAATTCGGTTAAGTATGAAAGCAAAAGTTTCTAAGGCATAACCCCAAAACGAGAGTGGAAGATCTGTTTGACTCATCATTGATCAAACCATATCCAATAGAGTTCGATTTCTCCTTTCGGACATGTCATTCCATTGAGGCGTTCTAGGAGGCGTAAGTTATGAGACAATCACACACTCCTAAAGATGATTGTCAAACTCTTGGCTTAAATATTCTCCACCTCGATCTGATTGAAGTGCTTTGATATTCTTGCCAAGTTGGTTTTGTACTTCACTTTTGAATTCCTTGAACTTTTCAAAGGATTCTGATTTGTGTCTCATAAGATAGACAAACCCATACCTACTGAAATTATCAGTGAAAGAGATAAAGTACAAACAACCTCCTCTAGCACTTGTACTAAAAGGTCCACATACATCAGTATGTATTCGGCCTAATAGATCATTGGCTCTTTCACCTTTGTTTGTAAAAGGACTATTGGTCATTTTTCCTAATAAACAAGATATGCATGTGTCAAATGATTCGAAATCAAATGATTTAAGTAATCTATCTTTATGGAGTTTTGAGATGCGTTTCTCACTTGCATGGCCCAAATGACAATGCCAAAAGTAGGTTTGGTTTAAATCATTTTGATTTTAACCCTTTATTAATGTTATAGATGGGTTTGCTTTGTTCCAAGTTTAAAACATAGAGACCAAAAGATGATGTCAGAACACCTTAACAAATGTCTCCATTGTAGATGGAAAGATTATTATTCTCAATAATAAAATGAAAACTATCATTTTCTAAACCAGAAACTGAAATAATGTTTTTACTCATAGTATGAACATAATAACAATTCGACAATTGTAAAACAAGTCCACTAGGCAAAGTCAACTAATACGTTCCTACAGCTAATGCAACAACTCTTGCTCTATTGCCCACTAGGTCCACTTCGCCTTTCACTAATGATCTACTATTTCTCAACCCATGTAAGTTAATGCAAATATGAGTTTCACATCTAGTATCAAATACCCATGAGAAAGTAGTAGACATGTTGACTTCTATAACAAAAATACATGAAATAGAAGTCTCACTTCCCTTCTTCTTTAGCTCTTCTAATTAGAGTTTGCAATTTCTTTTCAAATGTCCATCTTCATGGAAATGAAAATAAGCTCCCTCTTTGGCTTAGCCTTTAAGTTGGGCTTGGATTTCCCCTTATCCTTGCCAACACTCTTTGGCTTAGCCTTGCCTTAGTACTTGCCCTTTCTCTTTTGTACCAGTAGCACGTCTTTGATTTTTAGGAATGCTCTTTTTGGCATCCTTCAACATACCAAGTAATTTGGTGATGGACTTATCCATGTTGTGCATATTATAGTTCATGACAAACTAGTCATAACTACTATGGAGTGACCCTAAGATCGTATCTATGACCAATTTCTTTGATAGAGGAGTACCAAGTCTCTTTAGTTGATCAAGATGACATTTCATCTTGAGTATATATGCACTCATAAAAGTGCCACGACTCATCGTGCATTCATTCAATACCTTCATTGTCAAGAACCTTTCTTGACGAGTTTGCTCTT